>JAYDZK010000039.1:5823112-5873167 GCA_034509185.1 Euphonia xanthogaster | reverse complement strand
GTGTACCATATGCAGATTGCCAAAGCTTAAGATTTTTATTTTTTTTTTTTGCTATGTGCTTTAAATCAAGCTGTAATGTTAAAAGAATCATTGCTCCTCTAGTGTCTGATTAAAAGCAAAGGAAAGGCAGTGGGCATTTGAGGAAGATTTCAGATGAACTCTTGTAAAAATCATTAAAGGCATCTTTATGTTTTCAGGGAACAAATAGCAAGGTGGTAAAGTTCAAAAATATGAAATAACAGTAACAGTAAAACTAGACCTTGCTGCTGTGAGTCCCTATGCAAAAATGGCAGATGAATTTCAGTTGCTAATTCTGAAATGATACCTGTATGTAACTTCAGAAATGCTGTAGTTTTCACTACATTATTCAGAGATTTTGAGCAATTATGGAACATTCTGCAAAAGTGCCCACCAAATTTAAAAATCACTGAAAAGACAAAGACACATTTTTAGAAGGTGGTCTCCCTCTTTAATTTGGCAAGGATATTTCAGACCTGGAAAAGAGATGGAGAAGAATAATGAAATGATAAGAAGTTTGGAATGAATTCCCTGTGTGGAAAAGTTAAAAGGAGTAGAACTTGGAAAAGAAGCAACTGAACCAAGCACCCCATAAAGGTCTCCAAGTGAATGCAAATAAGGACTGATTATTCATCACCTCTTGTAACAGAAGAGCCAATGGACAACCACTGAAACTCTTATAAAGAATATTTGAACCACAATTCTGTGTTTTACATGGCATGCATAATTCAAGTGTGTAACTTGGGATTTTATATATATCAAAAATATAAAAGGGGCATTTAGCAATTAGAGAAAATCATGGACTCATCAAGGGCTCTTAAACATCATGATGCAGATGCAAACTATCTCATGAGTTTGGGACATTATACTTGCAGAAATATTATCTGTTTGTTATATTTGTTTGTTCTGTTCTTTTCCTACACTTATAAAATGTTTTCCACGCTGAGACAGGATAACAGATTATTATGCTCATCTGACATAATCTATTCTTATTTTCTAAAACCCTCCTGACAGAAACACAAAGTGTGTTTTCCTGTGCATTCAATAAGGAAAAAAAAATGAAGACTGTAATGTGTAGTTATGCATTAGAATAAGAAGCCAAATTTTGTCATATTTTCAAGAAAATTCTGAAAAATTACAGCAGTGGGTTTCAGAGGTAGTTTCTAACAGTGAACAGCAGGTCTTTAGCCAGGACTTTTGCTTTGTATTCCGGTCCTCAAAGTCTCTCTGGTATCCTTTTTCTATCTCCTTTTCCCAAAGCTGATTCCATCTATCAGTTTATATCTCTTCAATTTTATTCCCTTACACATTTGCTTCTTGGTTCTGCCATTTAACTTAAAAACCTTCAGTTTCTGTTCTGTTTCACATCTTGCACTAATAGCTCTCCACTACTCTCTGCATCATTGTTCTGCCCACTTTCCAAAGCCAACCATTAGAGGTCCACATTTGATTTATATTTATTCTCTACAGTCCCTTACTTTAACAGATTCCAATGTGAGTGTCTGAAAATCCTACTAAGGGATGTAATTTTTCTGATAAATTCCCTTAGGGGCAGACTCCAGTAAATGAATGTTATTGCAAACAGCTCAAGTTAGGAAATATAAACAACTGAAAACAAGGCAATTAAAAGCATGACAGTTTTTACTTTTATGATTATGAATGTGGGTGCTGTTATGTATTTATGTGTGACAGATGTTGTGGCCAGAATGCTGGTAACATACAGCTGTTCTCCAGCTCATGGAGCATGCAGAAGATGGAAATATTTCTGGTGTGTTTTTTGCAGCTGTGTGGGAAGATGAGTCAGCCTTACCTCTTGACACTTTCTCTCACCTGGGTGAGGAAATATTCAGGAGTTATCTTCTTCTCCAATTGTGATTCTGTCTTCTCCAAATGAGAGCTAGAACTATATTTTTTGAGAGCATGGCTCAAAGAAATCTAAACAACTAAAAGAAGGGCAAGTCAATAGACTCTTCAGTTTTCTTCCCTGCATCATGTCCCCGCTGTTATTCAGAGCTAAAACCAGGGACAGGGGTAAGGACTGCTCTCTGATGCCATCAGACCATCTTACATCAGAGAAAACCAAGGCAACGAGAAAGGTTAAACACCTTCCACAGAGATGTTGTGCTGCCCATGCTGTGTTGGCTGAGCTTTTTCAATCCATGCAAGTGTTTTTCAGAGCCATCTGCACAGGGAAGTGTTGTCAGGCTTTTCCCCACCCACACCATTCTTTGTGCACCTTAGGCCTGTGCAGTTATTGGCTCAGTGATGCCCCAGCTCTCAGGGGGCTTCCTCTTCCATCATGGAATTGGGTTTTGCTGTGAACTGTGCATTTCAGGACAGCTGACAGGAGCAAAGACACCCAGCTCTCCTGCTGCTGTGTTCTCACAGTAGGTGAATGTATTACCATACACCCACCATAATCTGCTCCAGAATATTCCATTTGCAATGAAAGAAAAAAAAAAAACAAACCACATTTTCATATTGTTATTGCTGTCTGGAGTCAAGTTGTTTTTCAGTCTTAGAGTGAATGTACTGTAGCTGTTGCCCTCTCCTCAGTGAGGGAAGAGGAGCATTCATGCATGAGCATGCAAAGCAGGCTCAAAGGGCAGTGCTCCTTCAGTCAGATTCTGGTGGCTATGCAGGGTGAGAAAAGAGTGCTCCTTTTTTCTTCATATGCATTTCTTGGGCACATATTTGTGTAAATTAAATAAATTTATGAAATCATTTATAGCCAGGAAAAGTGAATCCAAACCTTTTTTGTCAGGGAGTGGGGCAGGGAGGGTGTGGGAGCAAAAAGAAATTAATAGAATTATTCTCTTTTTAGAATATTTTTGGCTAAAATTGTCCTGGTTTTCTTGTCATTGAATAAATAAATGTATATGATGCACAGCAACCAGGACTGTCTGTGACCTACCCAGACATTTATCTTGCTGTTGAACCTCATCAGTTAAGAGTTGAAATTAGGGTGAATCCAACCAGCTGAGACTAGCAAGGAATAAGAAAGAAAAGGGTTTAAAGTGTGCCTGTTGATTTCAGGAGAATATCAGTTTGGAACCTGACAGTCAAAAACCTAAAATGTTTGAAGTTCCCACTCTGGGAGGAAAATTTGTCACTGGATAACCCATGCCAATAGTTTCTTAAGCAATGATTGGTTAACTCATTAATTATTGCTGTTTCGATATTTCTGGCTGGATTAAAGGTGACTGCCTAAAACACTGTTTAGAAAAATCAATTTTCTTATCATGCTTGTTGGTTCTGTTCAAAATTCAGCACAAAAGTGTCAGGCAATGGTGTCTACTAATGGATAAGAGAAAAAGCTGGTGAGAAAGGTGAGGACTCAGTTTATTGAAACCCTGTGGTGGGTTGGGTAGCAAGGAAACATCCACCCAGTGTCCTGCTCACTAATCTTGCTGCTCACCAACTTTGAGCCAAAATTCTTTCCAGGGAAACAAACTAGTAAGAGGGTAAGGCAAACACCAATGTTAAAAATTTTCTCTGCCTATACCACCCTGTGCATAGAAACAGTTGGCTGTTTCTGTTCCAAAAGCTTAAATTTAGCCCAAGACACAGGAGGAATTTTGAGAAATTGTTTGTCAGCTAGCCTGAATGTTACAAATGGTTTGCCAGACACCCAAGATTAGTTGCTTTGGTACTACTCCTTGCTAAATTGAGGGATGGATTTCAGTATTTTCTACTGCTGATAAAATTGGGAAGCTCTGTAGAAGGTACTGAAAACTAATGAAAGGCTGAGAGCAGGGCTGGACTGGCCAAATGACTGGATTAATCTCCTGGGTAAGGGTAGAGCTGACAGCCTGGCTGGACACCAGCAGCAGGGAAATCCAGGTGGAAAAAACGGGTTAACCTGCTATCATTAGCTTTCCATTAGTGTGGCATGGTTTGATTTATTACATCACCTAAAGAGCACAGCTACTCAGAAGTGGATAACTCTAAAGTTTAATGGCCAGATTAACTAATGCTGATGCACAGAGGTTTAAATTAAACCTCTCTAAGCTATCTTGGGTCGCTGCAGGATTCCACAGGAAGGATGCCTGTCAGACCCATCCTCTTCTGAGGTTATGCCTGGGCACCTTTGAATTTCACTTTCCAAATGCTGTAAAGGAGGTGTGTTAAAATGCCTTGGTTAAGGTTGTGCATAATTTTAAGCATTCATTTTTCTTTTGAATTACACAAGCTTCTTCAGCAGAGTACCCAGTTTCATTAAGATACTGAATATTGTGCCTTCGTTTTATTTTGCTGTAGGATTTCACACACACTCTTCCAATAGTTGGGATTTTGTGGCTAATTTTATTCCTATTTGATTGTACAGGCTTTTGATTCTGAATCATCCCTAATTTTAGGTATGACAAAGTCACTGAAGTTTGCAGCTGCAAATTAATCTCCATCTCCATCTTGCTTCACAAACAAGGGAAATTGGTTTATTTGCATTTTCACACTAAAGGCAACACTTTTGCATTCATTGTTTTCTTGTTCTCTGTGCAGATATGTCAGTACAAGTGTTGCTTTTCTTGATCTTTATATTTCCAGTACGAAATGTCGGAAGTCCCCAAAAGCTACAGTACTCCCTTGGGTGCAGAGTTATCTGAGCTAATACACAGATGATTTAGATAGTAATGAAATAATGATGAATAATGAGTGTATTTAGCATTTCATGCATGTGAAGGATCCGAGTAGCTCAAAGGCAGAATTGATCTTGATTTTCTTCTTTTACTCTCTAGGAATAACCAAGCTATTACAGTGTTATCTAACGACCGACGTTATTGTAAAAATTTCCTTGCATAGTGTTTCCCTCCTGACACATTCTCTTTTTTTCTGTCAAATCCATTGTTCATTATTAAAAGGGAACATCACAAAAGAAAATGACAAATTTCTGTCTTTTTTCATTAAGAAACACTTTATTGTACCTAATGTGTTTGTCTTCCCTTCTGCTGAAAAACTAGTATCCTGTATAATAGAATTGTTGTCAATTTTCTCTGCACTAAACTTCAGATTTTCCCATCCTTAGTGATTTTCAAGCTATCATTCAAATCAGGTACTTTAATATTTGTAGTATACCAAGTGTAATTTAATTGTTATGCTTTTGACTATTGAATTACATGAGGTTGTTGTTTTAGTACCCCTTGGCTTGTAAAAACTTTCTGTGCTACAAGTGAAAAATATTTCATTGTAGAGGAGGAGATATGAAAGGCCAGACACAGCAGGTTGCATGGATCACTAAATGTACAAAAGGACTTATTCTTTGTTCTTCATCCATCCAAATTCCCTTTTAAGCCACTGAATATTTTATGTGCAAAAAGTATGCAGGGTTTGGCCAGAATTTTGTCTCCCTCTCTGTGTGGATAAGCAATCATTCCTAAACTAAAAATTTAAGAGTCTGCCATCCAACTATGTCTTGTACATCCCTTACAAACCTAACAAACATAAAATCTGACAAAAGATTGTGCACTGGTCGAAGAATGACCTCTATGCTTATAAAAAGAACTAAAATATCTATGAATGAGCAGGCAGAAAAGGGATTGTGGAGAGAGGAAATTAAACTGCTCCTGAAGATTCTCTGATTTGATCCAGACACTGACTAAATGTCACAATAGCTCTGAGTGGTGAAGAGCACCCCAAGTCCTCAATGAGAGCCTGTCCAGCACTAACCACCACTGGGAAACAATGGATGAGGCTTAATCTGGTCCTTCAGCCTGCCAGCATTTCCAGGGGACTGGTTTGATTACTCAGGAGCCCCAAGTATTTGGTGTCTGCTGTTCTGGAGCTGTGATGGCGAGATTGCTGGCCTGCAGCAGATAACCCAGAGGCATTTTCTGGGGCAGTACTCACAGTAAATAAGCTGAAGAGAAGAAAGGGAACCTCATATCTGCCTGCCCTGAGTTTGATTTCATTTTTTAGTAACTCTTCAGGTCTGAAAGTTGGAGTAGTGTCAGGCCTTTTTTCGTTGACACATGAATCAGTGAACTGCTCATAGCTGTCAGAAATCACATGGAGTTGGTTAATTAGCTTCTGGGCTGACATGGAGGCAGAGCAGATCAGAGTCTAGCAAAACAGCTGGGGGTACCTTAACTAGCAATAAACAGCACTCTGTTCCTTACCTTCTACTCTGCTCTTAGGCACTCTGTCCTCCTAGTCCTTCTATATGATGGTGATGTACAAGTCAAAGAATAACTGTCAAGAAACATTTTACATTTATAAATGCAGGAATAATAAAGAACTGGTAGGGGCCATCGTGCTGCAGTAGATAAAGGTGATGATCTAATGGAATATGCAATTAATATATGCAGCATCATTCTTTCATGTGAGAGCATCTGATTAGAAAGAAATGATTTATCCAGCAGGGGGATTTGGAAGAAGTCCTGTTTATTGTCACACTGCTGCTGATCACGGGCAAACTTCAAAAGGTGAAAGGTATGATTGTGTTTGTGATGTGAAAAGTAGGTCAGTGGTAGAGGTGATACTTTAGCAGGTGTATTCATTAGGGTTACTGTGTTAGCAGGTTTGATACGTTGTCTCAGTTAACTTTGACCCTTTGCACATCCTCACCATCAGCTGAATACAGTTAAATATTAATGTGACATGGCCCACTCTGTTAGAACTAAATCAAAACAAAAAAAAAAGAAAACACCAAACCCAACAAAACCCAACTTCTTGGTTACCATTTAAAGTAAATGAACCCCAAAAATTTAATTTACAGGCGCTCTTGTTCACTAATTCCCAAGAGGTTCTAACTTCAGTATCTCCTTTGCAATGCAGGTCATCAAGGAATATCTTGAGATCATCTTTTCCTCATGCTACAGTAACTTAATAGTGATTTGAACTCTACTGCAGTTTTTCAGATGGTAGCAGTGCCTTGCACATAGGAGAAGCTGTATCTCCTGGCTCTTTTGCTAAAAGCTTGAGGTGTACAAGTCCCAACCACAGGAAGCAGTTAGGGAGATCAGATAGCATGGTGCAATATTTTGGCAAAGCTACTGAAAGCTTTGTAGGAGAAAACAAAGGTGCTCCCACACTCACAGAGTTTATGACATGAGTAACCTTACTATAGAAATCATGTGAGCAATCTTTAGGTTTTGGTTTTGTTAGGGGTTTTTAGTAGAGTGGTTTCTGAGTATTAAGTTGTTTGCTCTTCAGCACTGACCTAGCATAGAGTTTTTTCCATTCCTTCTCTATGACTCTTAAAAGGAGTCCTCTCTTTGTTTAGCAATTGGTCATTAGTTATTTTGTGAAGAATTAGTAGGTGGATGATTAGAAGATCTTCTTCCAGTGACTGCCAAAAATATTTTTATTGTGAAATGCTTCTAGTATTAGTGAAAAGTTTTGTACAGATAATTTTATGTCTCTGAGTATTCAGAAACAGGGTATTTATGCTGTTAAGGACTGGATATTTTGCTCTGTAGTAGATAACAGATTTATTCCTTTTAGCTTGTCATACAGTATAAAAGAAATTCCAGGACGAGCTTGAATGTTCTGTGCCACTGGATTTGGTGCATTTTATTTTAATAAAAAGCAGGAAACATTTATATAAAGTAATGAAGGCATAGAATAAATTATAAAGTAATAGTTTTAATAATATTTTGTTTATTTTTCCTGCAGTTCTATCTGCCACCCTTGGGATATTGACTGTGTAAATACAGGATTAATGGTGTTTTATGACTTGAGTGTGTTTCTGCTCTGGCTGGCATTCTGTAGTTGATCAGCAAGGCTCTGAGGTGCTGAGTACTCCACTGAAAGCCAGTGAGAGCTGAGAGCTTCCTCTTCCTCCTGGAAATGAGGTGTTAAAAGAAACTTTACCTTTTGCATGTGCACCTCCTTTTCCTAGAGAAATTGATTATCATGTCACACCCTAACACCTCTGTGCTGCACAGCAGTAAAAAAGCCAAAGATCACTGATCCAGGCTTCAGGATATTTTGCTCATGGGAAGGAAGAAGCAAAAAGGCTTAAGTACAAGTGCCAGTGCTCAAGCGCCCTCAAACAATTTAGCTTCTTAAACTTACAGCTGAGTGCCAAGTGCTCAGTATTTCCCATAGGAATAGCAATTTCCTCATAAAATTAGGCTTCCCACTAGCAGAGGCAGCAAACTTGCTAACACATCCCTGGGAAATGAGTAGATCACTATTGTAAAAACTTTATTGTCCCTGTTATTTGTTGTAGACATGAACGTGAAACTGGCATAGGCTGCCACGTGATATTTTTATTTCCTTGTTACTAAAGTTCACCTAAAACAGTGGCAATAGGATCAACAGCTGGATCACATGCAGTGTAAATATCAGCCTGGGACAAGTGGCATGTTTCAGTGTATAGCACTTGCTATCGTGTTTCTGCTAATTGTGTTCTCAAACAAAGCAAAATTTGACAAGAGTGCTGAAACGTCACAATCATTTCTGTGTTAGTCAAATCTAGCTCCCACAGTGACCAGGAATGGAACTGATGAGAAATGGACTCACTTTTATTAGCAATGAAAAGTGGCCGGGGTGTGCTGCAGCAAAGGGGGCTTTCTTCAACACCATGGGTGGTCACTACTGCTCTGGTACAAGACTGTGGAGGTCCCTGTGTGGACAAGAGAGGAGTGGCTTCATTCCTCAGCCAATGCCACTACAAAAATCTGACACCCCAGAGTCATTTTGCTGAAAAGTCAAGAGTTTTGTCCAGTTTCAAGGGCTCCACATGATGTTTTGTGGCTCCATAACTGTCCTCCACCCAACAGAGCTCCTGCAGGGCAGTGGAGATGCTGTCAGGAATTGCTTATCACATCTTCTCTTCCCTTATGTGCCCTCTCTCCCCATAGTCAAAGAACCTGAGTGCCCAAAGGACTTGGAGATTTCCAGATTTCACAGCCAATAATGGGGGAATATTTGATGAAGAAATTCTTTTCATGTTCAGGAATGATGGGGAGGGGGAAGAGTCTTTTCAATAACTATTACTTTAAACATATTAAAAGAAAAAGGGTTGTGTTTGTTTTTTTATTTGTTATTCTGGTTTTCTGCTTTTGCCACCAAGAAAGGAGGCTGATAGGGTTTCATACTGGGCACTAAAGCATAGGATTATATGTAGCCATATATACACATCTCTGAAAAGTACAATATTAAAAATTCAATTTTTTTTAAGTACCTTTGCTTTAGGTCTTCCCCACCTGCTAGTATTCAGCATTCACAGACAGGAGAGTGGAAAATAAATATCATCTTAAAATAGTTAAGTCCATTGTTTGTGAACTCAAACCAGCACTCATTTCCCATGTATTCAGTAGGGCTTTTGAAATTGGTCAGTTTCCTCTTTGGGAGCTAGATAGTTTTCCTTCCTGTTTACTGTCATCTTCACCCTATTTTTTTCGATGGCAACATTGCTAGTTTCCACTTGTTAACTATTTGACCTAAGAATATTTTACTTAGAGTTTAAAAGAAAGGGGGATGGGGGAGTAGAGAGGAAAGCGCTGCTATTTGTGTGCAAACCTATTTGGCAGGTATCCTCTAGGCCTAATTCCAGGACAAAGCCTAAACCTGAAGTGTTAGTAGGGATTTTACAGGGGTTAATTGACTATAAGAAAAGCTGACAGTTTATCCAGTTAGCCATGAGGAGGAACTGGAACTAAATCACCCTTTATGGTGTAGAAAATTAAAACCACACAGATAGCCATTGCCAGGAGGCAAATGAGACCCGTGCCAGCTGCAGAGTGGAGTTCCCCTTGCAGAGGAGGTGTGGTCCCCAGCTGGAGTTATTGGTGCAGGTCGGCAGTGAGGAGAGCAGGGTGAGCTTGTCCAGCTGCGTTTAAGGCTTGTCTGCCTGCTGAGGAGCAGCACTGCACACCCTTGCAGCTCTCACCTACAGTGGTGTGGTGCACTGGTAGAGGGCTTTGTCTTTATTCACAACACATTCAGTGTGTCTCGGCAGGGGAGGAAACAGCACTGTCAGCCTGTACTCTGGCATCGGCTGCAGAATAAACTGAACTCTAACTCACCATTTAAGAGAAGGAAGGAAAGGTAAAGGGAGAAAGGGATTTGTTCTCTGCCTCATTCATACATTAGCTCTCTGCAAAGGCACACAGCAGAAGGAGCAGCATCAGCAACCTTGCAAGCAGTGACTCTGATTCCAATTAATACGGTCTGAGCTACTTTGAGAAGCCAATTTATTACTTAGACATATCACACTTGAGCTCTGCTGAAAACTGGATGTGCCAAGCACACCTTTGCTTCTGATTTATACATAAAGACTTGCATCTTTCACAGAACAAACCTTATCAGGAGAGACTCAACCAAGGCAGGTAAGAGATTTCTACGTAAGTGTCACCTTCTACATTGTTAACATATGTTAACAAATGCTACTTCTGACTACAGTGCCTGGCTGTCATTGAGCACTTAGAACTACTGTGTTTGTCCTTATGTCATGCTATCTTTAGGGAAGTTTAATCCCAAGAACATCTGCAGTATACTTTAAAGATGTATTTACAATTTTTCCTAAGCATTGAAACCTTAAAAGTTAAGTTTTGAGTGAAGTAATATGCTCATAGAATGTGTTTTGAGATATATCTCTTGCTGTTTCTGTAGGATGTTTACTAATCAATTTGTAGCATTAAAAATGAATTTCTTTACTGTTATGTTCTGATGCATAGGATTAGTGTATCAATTAGTCTAATAACACATATTCCCAGGCAGCCCTAAGTGATCTGGCTGAACAGTTTTAGGAGTTTTGTCATGCTTATCCAATTGGCAGAAATAGAGTTATGAGCTTTTGCACATGGCATAAGTGTTGTGGTTTTTTTTTCTTTTTCTTTTTGGTGTTACGGTCAATGAGTTGTTTTGTCACCATGCAGTCAGTAAAAGCATTGTAACAGGATGATAATATTACAAATACAGTCTGTGCTCAACTTTGTGAATCAAACCAAGACTTGGTTATGATTTAGTATTGTGTAAATTACAACACTGCTGATTATTTACCTGCTGGTACTTGGCAGGTCAGATAATAACAAAGCACATTTTGGGGCAGAGAGTTAGAACCAGTCTTCTCTGCAATCTTGACACTGACTGGTACTTGGAGACAGAGACTAACAGAAAAATATATTGGCAAAGGTTTCATCTTTATGAAGTTTATAGGATGATATTTTTTTTTTTGGCTCTGACTGTGTTTAATCGTTTGTAATAGATCATTTTTGGAACTCAGTGCTTAGCATACAGAATAGACAAAATGAACCATTCATACAGGATGAGAGAGCTAGAAAAACTGGAGGAAGATGGGTAATAAAACCTGATCTAATGACACAACATTAAATTTAAACATAACTTTTACTAGTGAGTGCATAAATAAGCCTTTTCTCAAATACTTGCTCCTGACCTGTAACCTTATTTTCCATTTCACCTGTTACCAGTCCTTTACCATAGAGTTTTTTTTTCTAGTTATTTCATGTATACAAGGTTTCCAGTGCTAATAGAATAGGGACTTTTGATGACATTTACTGTAGCTTTTAATTAAATTTTATTGTATTACTTCTAATCAAAGTGGATCTCAGACCAGTGCATGTGGTTCTGGCTTTTATCCGGTAGTGACTCTTTGAACGATTCTGAGGACCTAAAAATGAACAAATCTCATTGTTTGCCTGAATTTTTGCAACTTTTTTCATTTGTATTATTTGGGTACTGACAAGATGTGGCTACTCCATGCAGAAATAAGCTTTTGCATTAACTAGTGCGAGTTTCCAGACCTGAGGGAAGCCAAAGACTTCCTTTAGTACTTTTTCACTTGACCTTTCACATGGCAAATGTGGTGTTGTTTTGTAGGGAGGAACACGTGGCTCTGCATTTCTGGGAGAAATGTGAAGTCTGATTAACTCAAAATAAATGAAATATCTGCTACAGTTTCCTATTAAGTTGTTGCCTAAATTCCACAGCCTCAGAATTTTTACTTATCCCAAAATACGGGGGAAAAAGAGAATAGTCAAAGCATAAGAAGTTTGAATGTGTCTGATAGTTGTTTCTCACAATTCTGGTTCTGTGGGCAGGAGAAAACTTTGGGGTGCAGCCAACAAAACCTTCCATTAGAGCCTTAGAGTGAAACACATCACTGTGGCTCCAGGGGAATTGAAGGAGAAACACCTGGTGAGGACCTGGCTTTTGGAGAGTCACCAGTATCCACATTGGGATGCTCATGCTGTCTGCACCTTGGCCACAGGGGTGCTGGTGGGATCTGGATTGCAGCACAGGGCTCCAGGAGCTGTGGTCAGGAAGGGGACTTGAGGCTGAGGATAGCAGGGAGTAAATGAGGATCCTGGGATGGCAACCAGAAGTGCATTTACACATCATAACACTTTGAGACATGTTCTGAGCAACTTTCTTTCCTTAGGACATGCACAGACAGGGGTTGAGGAAACTTGAATGTGCCTTAACAGCTACAACAGTCTCAGGATTGGCTTTCATATGCCCTCAGTAGGTGATCCCAGAATGGATGTAGTGATACAGGAGCTGTGCCTCATGGCATTACAATGAAATCCTGTCCAAGAAGTGAATCAGACCAGTCTGGTGGAAATGCCAGTTTGCTATGGAACTCTGCCTGCAGCAGAAACTTCTGGTTCGTGGTTATTTCTGGAGCCTGTCTGCTGAGTGTCCTGATGGACAGAGCTAGGCCAGCACAAATCCTGATAATGTCTTGGCAGAGACGCATTTGCACAGTGAGGAAAATTCTTATCTGCTTAAAAGCCCCTTTCTCTCCTTAGCTAGAAAGAACTAGAAGAGTGACAGCTTATGCCAGGTTATTGTTTGGCCCAAAATCTTATGGAACCATACAAAGAACTGTGGTTTGTACCAAGTCTGATCAAATTTCCTTTTTTGTCACCCTCCTCTGTGGTCTCTCAGCACAGTGCAGAGCAGGGTGTGTGTCCAATTAGTTTTTGTGCCTTGGATGGGGCAATGAGCTACTCAGAACACTTTTGTCAGCCCTGCACCAGCCAAAAAGCCCATTTGCCAAACAGAGAATGGGGGTTTTTTGTTCTCTCTTGAGTTCTCCACTCGTGGTAGGAGTAATGCCTAATGTTGTAGCCTCTGAGGAAATGCACATTCCTCATGTTCACCACCTTCATCCCACCTCTATGAGTTATACCACTATTTGTCACTGGCATTTTTCAAAGTGATGAGCTGCTTTGTTAGTGAACTGACACCTATTAATTCCTGTCACTATAAGTTTTACACTGGACAGCTTGAGAATACTTTTTTTTTCTATATAGCCCAAGTCTGGAGGTTTTTGTCCTGCATTTATACAAAGAAATACATTTGTTTACTTGCATACCCAAATGAGCAGTTTATGTGTAGGTAAAGAGTTAAGATCTGATCCAGGCTTTTCATTGAGATAATAAATATCTAAGATTCCTGATCTACTGCTTCTCTGACATACAAACCACTCTCATCTGTCTCTGTGGTCCTGTATGTGGCATTGCAGGCCCTGTGCCTGGTATTGTCTGGTGTTTGGGGAGCTGCAGCTCATTCTTTGGGTGTGCAGTACCATGTGTTTGCCTGCTCTAGTGCTTCAAAGTTAGACAGAGAACAATAATAAAAGCTCCATACTGTGTTCTGCACTCCTTCAGTTCAGATTTGATGCCTTTCAGGAATATTTAAACAGTAAGGTCAATTGGAAAGTATGTCAATTCCAAAGCCGATTTTATTTTCACCCAAAGGATTTCTGACTTAGGAAGCATTAATCTCCTATTTCATCATGAATTATATTTGTTCTTGAAGAAAAATACCTTTTAATTAACTGATATATATTTCACAGAATGGATTAATTCAGCACCTTCAAAGCATAATTAATACAAATATCCAGGAAAGGGCAAACTCTGCTGCAGTCACCAATGCTGATAATTGTTCTTGTAAAGACAAAGGATTTTTTTGAAAAACAGTGCATATGGCTTGCCTGAAGCATCAAATTCAGCAAAGTCTAAACTCACAGGTTACATATAAATTTTTCTCTAATGCAGTATATTTGATTTACAGTTTTCTTGGAATTGCTTTCTTGTTTCCAGTATTTTGATGTTTTGGAATGCAGTGATTCATGCGATGAAGAATGGTTTTTATGTTCCTTACATTGGCTCTTACTGCAGGCTGGCCCTGTAGTTTCTCCTTTTCAGTCAGTGGAGAGAGACACACACCTCTAAAAAGCTCTGAATGTCTGAGACAAGAGACTTGGGAAGAGACTTGGCAATTCTTGTATGAAGAGACTTGGGAATACACTCTGCAGTGGCTGCAGGTAGCTACAGGAGGCCTAGCTTTCAAGCTAAGATGAGACATCTGGGTTTAAGCAGTCAAAGTGATAGTGCTACATGGAAGCACAAAGTGCTTGAGTCAGAATTAAAAATGCTCTGATGGATGCAGATTCACAATTTCATCACAACCGGGTCCTCCTTCAGTGTGTATCTGCTCTGTAATCCAGCAGCAGGCTGAGTCAGAGCCAGGTTAAACTGCAAGTTTGGCTGCAGGCTGCTCATGGAGATATTAGGGAGGGTGAAAGAGATAAGGTGATGCTCCTTGACCTCAGGAAGGTGCCCTGGGAACAGCTTGTCTGACCATATCTGACCATCCCCCCAGAGTGAAAAGTATGCACTGGAGTGGATGGGAAAAGTTGAACAGCTCAGTGATACATGTGTATTTCAAGTAATTTCTGAATTTTCTTGATAATCTGTATTGAATGAAATCCCAGTTCTCTCCCTCTAACTTTGCAGTATGAACTCTCTTGCTATTCCAACAGTTCACTAAACAAGGAGTAGAATCTGTTGGCTCTGGGTGCACTCACTGTGGTTCTAAGTGGCTTTTATTAGCCAGTTAATAAGGTGGATCTGCAGAGCATGATGCACACTGTTATGAAGTGTTCATGGTGCACCCTCTGGTAGCCCCAAAGATGCAGGTGCAGTGAGTGCTGTGATCTGTTATGTTAGACATAGTCAGTGTGAGGATGCTAGCAAAGCCTTCAGTGCAGGAAAGCCAAGAGTTTGGGGAGGTACACAGAGGAGTTTATTTTAAAATACTGAATTTTGGATGATCCCCCATGACTTTTTTTGTTTTGTTATTTGGCTTTTGAGCATTTCTCTATAATTGCTTCAACCAGGAAGTTTGTTTGTTTCTATTTACTAAAGTACTCTTTTCAATCACAAACTTCAAGGAGGTGAGACTTGGAAGCCCACCACTAATGCTGCAAAATAAAACTTGCTGTACAGACTGTTAGATGAGATTTAGATCAGTTTTACTGTTACAGTTCTTAATAGGTATAGCCATTTAAATCCTGTATTTTTTATTTGGTAAGAGTTTCAGTCCATCTTAAACCATATTTTTTAGTTAAACTCATCACCCAAAAAATAATTAAATTTGATCAGTGTGTAGATGGGATAGCAATGAGTGAGGTATAAAAACATCACTGGTGGTTGATAGAAAAGCTTCACTTTGATTTGGGAACATAGGAAGGTGATGAGAAGTGTTCATGCTGCACAAGTATTCACAGACCTTTCCTCATTTGCTTCTTCCAGTTTACTTGGCTGCAATCTGCCTTTAAAATCAACATGGGATAAAACTTTATGTTCTTGTTTATTATCATTGTTTCTGCTTTGGTGACACTTTAGAAAAAAGAATTTCAAATTACCTGTTTATGTTTTCCTTTATACTGTGCAGGTAAAGAATATTTATGTTAAGATTGATTTGTAACTGACAAACTCCCAATTAATTAGTTGCAGTTACCAAATATTTATATTATTAATAAAATGATAGGGTTCCTACAGGAACATTGGTTGAATACCAAACAGAAAGGAGGGGCTCCTGTGTGTTAGTGACTGTAAACCTGAATGTTTGGGTGACACAGAATCAGAACAGAGGATTTCCACAGCACCTGTTCCCAGTCTCCTACAGGAAAACACTTCAGGGAGGGATGTGAGCACAAAATACAGCAGTGTCTGAAGGCTCACTTGAGATCAGTAACCCACTAAAAGAAGACCTACACTCTTTAATTTCTAGAATAAAATAGTTTTAAAAGTCCCCTAGTCAGAGTGGCATACATTTTCTTTGCATTTTTTTTAAATTTCGATAAATTGGGCTGTTTAATTGTAAATAAGTATATTGATTGAATGCAGATGGCACTGTTATAGTAGTTAAACTTTTAATAGGTGCAGACCCAGCTGAGCTATGGACCTACAAAGTACCTTTCAACAGACCTGGATAAGCTGCTCATTTTCAGTGCATCCCATAAACTTTCCAAACACAAGTTTTACACAATATTTTATCATGATGCATTAAACATACACAGTCCTATCTTCATCAGTCCTCTGATGTTGAGTATGTTAATATTCATAACTCACAAATGATGATTTATTTTCAGTAGGAAACGTGGTTGGTCCAGATGTTCAAACAAAATGACTCCCAACAGGCTGACAACACAGGTTAATTCAGGCATGGATAGGTCTAAATTTGTGTAGAACCAAATTTACTATAATTCAAAATAAGGATGAATAATAAAAAAGGCAGAAAAATGTGAAAAAACCTGGAAAATTGTTGTAATTCTAATTGTGAGAAACCTATTATGTGGCTTCTCTACATTACAGACATATAAAATATTCATAATCTGTTTAATGAAAGTGATAAAGTAAAGAACCAGAATATTTTTGTAATTTCAATAGTGAACTAAATTCTACTTTTTTGCCTCTTTCAGAAAGGAAAGTTAGGATTTATCTAACTGCTGTTAAGTGATGGTTAATTGTTGGGTTGATGCTATTTGTAGTTGCTGTATTTGGTTTAATTTCTCATCTTGGATGTCAACAGTGACTACCACTAACACCAAAAAAGTTTAATCTAACATCTTTATGTCCTTGTTTAAATGCCTGTTATATAATCTCCTTACCTGGCAGGCACAGATCAGGGGTTGGTTGTGTGTAGAAAGGTTTCTTGCTGCAAAGTTTAATCTGCACTTTTTCTTAAAGCTGTCTAGGCAAACCTGGAGAAAGGGAGGATCTTTTCTGTTACAAAGGCTGAGGTTTGATACTGCCTGATTAACGAGAATTTATTTATTCCTTGTGTTGTATTGTTTTGAGACCAGAATTTTCTTCTGGCAGCTCTGGGCTGCAGCATTGTCCTCCTCAGATCTAATATATTTTGTTACAAAGCATCCAATTTCAAAATAATTTTCACTTTGTGGATCTACACTTGCTATTCTCAAACTGACACCACAAGACATGAATAGTGATTGGCAAGTTCTCCTCTGTTCTGTGACACCTCTCTTCTGAGGTGGAAGATATCACTCACTCTGTGAGGAGTTCCTTGCACCATTAAAAGCAAGAAGAGATTTTGTGCTCAGCTTGTTTCAGGAGTAGGCAATACATACAGCAAATACCTTGATTATTTAAAAGTAAGAGGTTGCAATGACAATGAGCTCAAAGTATCTTTGCATTGTATTCTTTCCTTATGCTGATGTACAACGTGATAAGTAGCAGCTTATAAACACTATATTGTATTTTTTTTTTTTTTTACCTAGGGGCAGAGGATTTGAACAAAATATTCTTTTAGACACCCTGTAGAAGGGTTTTTTTTGTACACCCTATATGTGAGCTGTTAGAACAACTTGCAGTTATGGATCAAGCATCCCCACAGTGCTGGCATCTTTTTACTGTTTGCTTTTATGAGACCTCTATGGGTATCAAGATCTGTTTCCTTCTTATGGGAAATTCATTAAAAAGTTGTCCAAGTTTCACTTAGTTTCAGCAAGCAAACAAACAAATGGGTGAAGACAGGCTACTAATTGTCTGCAGCTTTGAGCTGAAGCAGATCTTTGTGTCCAGGCAGTCAGGGAACCCAAATGCTTTGTGAACAGAGAGGGAGCAGAGTGCTCTGCAAAACTGGAGAGTGCTGGCTGCAAACAGCCTGTGCACAGAGCCAATTTCTGCTCTGTCACTTTGCATTTGCATCCTTTGTGCATCCTCTTGTCCTTCATACCAAGTTTATGAGCAGGTACCACCAACCCTTCCACAGTCCAGATGACATTCCTTGTTAGAAAACAAGGTTACACTAAATGTCACATTGACACACACCTTAGGTGCAATAGAGCTTCTCCTGGGTTTAGCATTTAATTAAAATTTAAAAAGACATAGTGAGGTGTTCCCTGGCAGGCTTGAGTGAGTATTATGGACAGACAAGAACTTATTGGCACCTGGACACGTGCACACACCTGGTGTAGGTTTCTTCAAGGTGATTTTTAGCCTTAGTCTCATTTTCATTGTGCTATGTTTTAAGCAGATGTAAAAGTGCAGAGTTCCTCTTGCAAACTGCAAATGTTAAAGGTCAGTGTAGAAAGCCAAGTAATTTTCAACAGCTGGTGATCTTATAGGAGTTGCTGATGACATTTTACAGTTGTGGAGTAGAAAGGGATTCAATAATTCCTTTTCATTATTCTTCTTAAAAGGAAGCCTTTCATATTGCAGGGTAGTCCCAAAGTATTATCAGAGTACAATTTTAGAGGAAGAAAAAAGGTAGGAGGAACATTATAAATGTAGCATTTTTAAAGTAAATGAGAAGGAGTTGATTTAAAAAAAAAAAATTATGAGGGAGTCTAGGGAGTGTGAGTTTGGATTTACCAAGATGAGGAGTCAAGGAAACAAATCCTACCTGAAATATTTACTTATAAACTATTTTTAAATACAAATAGTTTTTGGTTTCAAATAGACTGCATGCACCTGTAGTTTGGGAAAGGTAAATGGAAAAGGTGATAAAGGTGATACTTTTAATTTGAAAGAGGAAATGTGTCTGGAATTTGCAATTAAGATTCTCATCTTTGGATTTCTAGAGAATGTTGAAGTGCTCTTAAAAGCCAGAGTATGGCTGAATTGATGTATAATGGTTTTGTGTCATTCAGGCCCATGAAACTGTAAACTTGGAATGCAGTACCATCTGCTCCCAAGTCCCTCTCATAGAACTCTGTTCTGTCATTCCCATAAGCACTGCTCCAGAGTGGGGCATGGCTCTGCTCTGGGAACAGGGACAGTGGCCCCACAGTCCCACCCCACTGGCTCCTGCTGGGAATGGCTGCAGCAGCATGTGCAGGAGCAGAGGAGGGCACACAGGCACTGCTGGTGTGTATGAGGTTTGTGCACTGCTAAGAAGAGTTCCAGTTTAATTGTGTAAGTGTCTGATGACAAAAAAAAAAATGTTTTGTTTAAATTCCAAACCTTCTAAATACAGGCATTCCTATTTGTGCAGGTTTAATTGCTGTCTACAGTAGAAACTGAGTGCATGTGTTTCATGGCTTAGCTAAATATTTGGGATGACTCTTTCTTCAGATAGAAAAACCTGTCAGAAAAGCTGTGTAAACACCTCCCATTTACAGTGATTATTCACAATGCATTTATTAGCCCCAGATATACTCAGAAGCAGCTACATCAAACCACTTTTCCTTGCTTGGTTCCTCTGCTGGATTGTGTTGGGGGGAAGCACTGACAGTGCCATTCCTTGCTGTGTGTGTCTGGTTGCAGACACTGCATGTCTGATTACCAACACTTGAAAAATGAGGTGGCAGCCTTCTTGCAGGGGCTGGGGGTGTTTGTATGGTTTTGGTAATGACTACAGAGCACAAGTACATAAAAAAATTGTACCTACAGTAGCTGTGGGTTATATGATGGAAAGGATGAAGTACTTCCAAAACAAGTGCTTCTGAGTTACTGGGGAAAAGAAGCTGTCAGGCAGAATGGTTGCTGGCAGAAATACATTTCTATGGGATTTTGTGGAATATGCCAGACACTGAATCCTGAATGCTGTAGCTGGGCCTGGCTCATTCTAGGTGTCTGTTGGACCTGTGGAGAACATTTCATTAGGAGGACTCCCCACATTTTGTCCCTGCATGTTTGCTTTGTTTTTGCTGGTAAAAGTTAGTGTGGACATATCTAGGGGAACAGCTCTTCAATGCAAAAATTCTGTGGCTTGTCATTAAAGGAATTAAGGATATACATGGTCCTGACAGACTTGCATCATAAAGACCTTTTGTCTATGAATCACTCTCAGTGTCCATTGGACCTACAAAGTCTAAGTGACTTTGATTTAAAATGCAATTCCAGCTTTTCTCAAGGGATAGTGAGAAGAATGGAGCCAAGAATACATGCAAACCAAAAGAGTTATTTCCCTTACCAGTCTATTCATCACAACTGTCATTTTCTTCATAATTAAAGTCTGATCTCTGAAAAACAAGCAGCTTCTGAGGATCAGCAGTATTGCACTTTCCTAGATTGTGTCATTCAGAATAAAAGTCAGTTTAAATGTCTGCCCTGAGTTATGATTTGTTTAAGAGAATGCTACTCCTGGCTTCTGTGATTTAATGTGGTTAGCCTTTCAGAAAATGAAAGCTATATTTTAATAGCTCAAAAACATGATATGTGATGTGTGGGACATATACAGTGTAATTATGAAACTAATGAGGGGTGGCTTACCAGTGTGATTGGTGAAGATCTGCTCCAGTAGCTCCTGTTAATGAACTGTCGATGCCAATGCCAAGCTTGGAAGGGTTTATATACTGGATGGTTGGTTAGATGGGAATGAGAATCTTGTCATGATCCCATAAATGAACTGGATTTTATGGCAGTTATACTTGCCTTCAAAACTAACTTGACTGAAAATCTATCTACTAACTCTTTCTTTGAGCATTACAACCCATCTCACGTGAGCTGCTGGTGGCTCTCAGTACTGACACCAGCAAAGCCTCAGCTGTGTCAGAGGCAGCAGCAGCAGAGCCAGGCTCCTGCCCCAGGCTGTGCCTGCAGCAGCACTGCCCTGACACTGCTGTGGCACGGCTGGTGTGCCTGCAGGGATGGGAGCAGAGATGGGCACAGCAGACATCCAGCTGTGCTGGCTGTTTGCAGAGCACAGGGGCTGGGGTGAAGCATCACCAAATCACTTGGCTTTGGCTGTAACTTCTTTCTAACTCCAGCAGTTGTCATTCTGCTTTCTGCTGCCCCACTAGTGCAGCCCTATTGATCCCCAAGCTCCAGGTGAGCTGATAGCAGCTGTTACATAGGCAGCCTATTTTCACCTACCAAGCTGTAGGCCCCTGATTATCATGTACAGCTTCAACCATCACTAATGATTATCCAGGTCTTGTGTGTGCCATGGCAAACAGAATGCAAATTTTGTGGTAAAAATGATGTAGCAGATTGCAAAATGTATGAAAAAAAATTAGGGACATTAAAACCAATGGAATTTATATGGAAAATAATATGAAATAAAACTGTAATCTGTAAGTAGTTTTTAAAGTCATTATGTTGGTTTTGGATCCATATTCATTGTGGTATCCTGAAATATTTTAGCAATGAAGCTGCTAGAAATTTCTGTACTGATGGTCCTGAAGGGATGATATTCACCTGAAGGTTCTTCCATCTGTAGGGCACAACTGGGTGTTTTCTGGGAAGTAACTCAAGAAGGTGGGACAAACCCATGGCTTGATAGTTTCTTAAGCATCAACAGTAAGTGACTACAAAACTGAAATAATCAACTTTAGCTTAGATGCTTTTCTTCACAACTGTGAGTGATTAAATGCAATAATTACTATTTTGTTAAATGAAGGTCTTCAGAGAATTTATCTCTCTTGTGAAGTCTCGGGTTTGTGATAAATATTAACACATTTGACTTAAAGGGTAAATAAACGAAAGAATTTGGCATTCTAATCTGAGGATATACTATTTGTAAGGTCAATTAAAAGGCAATTGGATTGCAAAAAGCATTCTAGTTACTCACTAATGCAACTGCAAGCAATATTCTTTTTTCCCTACTGAAAGAGATGTATGTTGCTCATTAAGAACTTTTCTTATCACTGAGGAGAATAGTGTCCACTCATAGTTAAAGACTGGTTAATTTGCTTACCTTGGTTGGATTTTATCTGGGGTCATTTTTATTTTTGCATTTGCTAGCCATCAAAAATTCCCAGTTTCTTTGGTTGTCCTTAGGACCAGTCTGAAAAATGTGCCTGATGTCAAGACAGTGGAAGTAATCAAATACTGAATACAAAAATTGAAAATTAATGGATAGATACCATTTATTGGTGTTTTTCTACAGGGGGAAAAAAGGCTAAGGCAGTGGAATATCTCCCATTCTGGATGCTCTGCTCCAGGCAGGAATTGAGAGGTGTTTGCAGTGCCAGTGCTGCTCTGGCCCTGCTGTGTGCTGCATCTCCTCCCCGAGGGCCCAGCTTTGTTACCTGAGCCCAGCTCCCCAGCCCTGCTGCTCCCTGCTAGCTCTGCAGGGCCTTGGCTCTCTCACTGGTGTCTCACCCCTGTGCAGGCTGCCAGAACAAAGCCCACACTTCACATTACAGGGTCCTAATCCTTTGCATTTCAGTCTCTTACTAAGAAAGGGATTGTTTATTTTTTAAAAAAAATTATTTTTAAAATTATTTCAAGTACCTAGAACTTTCTTAAGAAGAAATAATTATTGAAAATACTTCTGAGTGCATTTTTGTCATCTGGTCTTCTCCCAAAAGTGAAACATTCGGAGGATTTTTTCCACATGAAAAATAATTTATTGACAGGTTATGCTCCTTCCCTACTTTGCTTTACTCTAGCCCTTTCATAGGCTGGTTTTGTCTTTTTGGCACTTCCCTCACCTGATTTTGTCTTCTTGGCACTTCCCTCATGCTTCCAAACCTGAGGTTTTGGCTTCTGCTTCTTGGGTGATTTGCAGTTGCTGATGTTGTACCTTACAAAACAGGCAGCTGTGCTCAGGGGGTTTCTCTGCCCTCAGGTGTCACTGTTCCCTGTGCATCCTTTCCCTGCAGCTTCTGGGGGTTCTTGTCCCCCCTGCCCTTTCTGCAGGAGTCCCTGTCCAGCTGAGGTGGCTGTCCTGCTGAGACAGGTCAGGGACTGAGTCTGCAAAAGCTGTGGCCTGGGAGAGACTAAGCCAACCAGCAGCTTTTTCATACATTCACTTTAATTCCATGGAAAAAAACCCCAATCCATCCAAAACTGAGCCTATTTTTCCCCAAAGGTATCAGTCATTAACACTGAAGTGAGGTGAATGACTCATACCATTAAATGTTATTTTGAGAGGGTCCTCTCTGGGCTGTGCTGCACAAGGGCTGTACAACAACACTGCTGGTGCTGCCTTTTAAAGCATTCCCATTTAAGCCAGGCTTTGTCAGCTCCTTCTTGGCTTGCACATTGTTTTACAGCAGCTCTTGCAGTGCAGCTGAAGCAGTGTGTGAAACAGGTGAGTCACACAAAGATTCTCATCCTCAGGCTCTTGGTTGAAACAATATGCTGAAGAATTGCATCTGGGCAAATATGATCATGTTCTGCCATATTTAATAGACAGAATTGTATGGTCATTTTAATAAGAGTTTTACTTTACTTTCTGCTGGGGGGAACAAGGAGGCTGGTGAAGCTGAATTGCTCTACAGCAGGAAATATGCAGATGGATGAATTGCCAGACACAGTTCACTAGAAGTAGTTTACTAGTCTAACTTGATGTTTACATTTTTCTAGGTTTCTTTACCCTGTGTCATTGCTTCATTCTCTTGGTGAGATAATACTGTTCTGCCTCTGATTACATGAGCTAAACTCTTGTCCTTGTGACAAAGTGATAAAAAGATTTATCATTTTAAAAAATGAGTATAAATGAATGTAGCTCATCATTTTAATCATAGGTCAGGTCATCAGATCTGCCATATTTTGGCACAGTCATATGCCACTTAAACCTAAGTGCTTCCTCTGTGAATTAATAAGTGTACTTGCTAATTTGTATGAAGGCAAAAATCTGCTGAATGTTTTAATCCCACCACATGAATTTCTACCCTGAAATACTGCTCAACTTTTGACAAAGACTGCTTTGATTACCCTGGTCTCAATAGCCACAGGGAGAGTTAAGCATTTTTTGGACTTTGGCTGGCACAGGTTTGGTTTTAGCATGACAGATGAGCAGAAGACCATTCAACATCATCTCCTCTTTTTTCTTTAGTGCACTGTTGAAGTAGCACCAAAAGCTTTCCAGAGTCTATTCAGAATTTAGCTTACTGTGGCCTTCAGGAATTCCCTGAGGAATTGTTACCCTAACAGCCTTTCCTTGCAGAGGATTCTGCACCAGGCATCCCATGAGTGGGCATGAGCAGTCTTTTTATTACCCTGCTGCTTTGCCTTGACTCCTCAGACTGGCTGTAGCTGCAGTGTGCCCCTGGCTTTGGAACTGATGCCTTCCTGAAGACAAAAGCTGTGGAACATAGATGACTGTTTTGTTGCAATTCAATTCAAACTGTTAATGATACATGGAGTCCAATTCCACATAATGTTTAAGACTAATTTCACATGTGCTTAAGCCTTGGCATAAAATCAGGCACATGCTTAAATGCTTTCCTTAATTAAAGCTTTATATTAGGACTTGCAAAATACTTTTACTACTTTTCTTTGGCTTTATGAGCTTTTTTTTTTCAAATTTGGCACAGAGTAAGGTTAAAACATTGCAAATGAAGTAAAATAGTTGGAAATGGGGACACCAGGCTGGCAAGCACACGTTCATTAAAAACAGATTAACTATAAACAGACTCTGATAATCCTGCAATCAAGACTTGATACACAAACTCATGGAAATGCTAAACATGTGCTGTAAATAAATAGATGATTAATTTCCTTTATTCTAATATGTGTGCCTTAGTAAGAAATTAGAGGTCCCCTAAAAGATCATTTTCTTGTTATCTTATGATTGTACCTCCTTTGCAGCTGCAGATATCAAGAGATAATTAATAGTCTGGAGGTAGAGTTGGTCCCTTGAGAAAGGGGACTTCACAGCACAGTCTCAGGTCTGTTAGCAAGTGCTGCAGCAATTGACAGCTATTGAAGCTGAGGAAGAGAACATTCCTTTAGTCCCCTTTATTCCCAAAATCTTTTTGGGGGAATAATGGCAACACATGAGACAAGTAGAAATCTATATACAGAAAGGCTTGATGCTTCATGCCACAATGGGAATTTTTTTGGCTTCCTTCTTAATAAATTTGATTAACTTTCTCTAGAAGTATCTGGGGTGGAATGAAAATGGGGAGGATGTTTTGTATGAGAGATTTGAAAAGATTCATTACCGGGGATTATGCTTAATGAAACACATCCTGAGTGTGAGGCAGGGTGGCTGGTGTGCTTATTATGTACAAATTAAATCTTTTCCTAGAAATATACTAATAAAAACCAATGAATTAAACATCAGGACCAAGAAATGCTTGCTTATTAATACAAAGTAACAGTGTTTAGAGAATTCCAATTTACTGAACACAGATGTTGCCTGCAAAATAATTAGAAAAAAAATTAGCATCAGAATATGAAATTTATTGAATATCAGAGTTTAATAAAGATTTAAAACCCCTGTAAAATTTAGGTTAAAGGATTAGCGGGGGAAATTCTGGACAGTTTTATGGTATTTTATGCAGCTAAACTCTGGAAAATGAAACTTATCCTTTAATATCAGTGTTCTGAAACTATCAAGGAAAATAAAGTTTTGTTCTTTTGCTGTTATATATTCATATGCCCAATTTTTATTTTTTTATAAAGGCTTCATGAATAGTATTCTCAGTGGGAACTCTGTAAAGTCATACTGCAAAACTTGGAGATCAGTAGCACATGTGAAGAGTAGAATGCATGGGAAGGGGTGATGGTTGGGAATGCCCATCACGAGCACTCCCTGCCCTCACACCAACAGCTGCTCAGACCTTACAGGGCAACTTCAGCAGCCACTGACATGGAAGAAGTTGTTGATAAATCAGTGTGTTAGGAAATAGATTTTTGTTTATATTGGAAGTAAACCTAGAGCCCAGAGGCTTGTCTGAATTGCTGGTGTACTGCACTTGGCAGGGTGGGGTTAGTTGGATGCTGATGCAGTGGCTGGGCTTTCCTGTCAGATGTTGGGCATTGCCTGTGTTACCCCCCTGTTGCTGCAGTCACTGTGCTGGGGAGCTCCTCTGTGAGAGCAACTGGCACTGTCACAGCAGACATGAGGAAGGATGAGAATGCATCACATCTCTGTTTGCTCCTGTTCTTTCTAGAGGGTCTCTCATGGCTGGCTCCCCTGATCTCTGGCTGAATTCACTGCACCCAAGCTGCTTTTCCCTGTGACCACGTTCCCTCCTGTGTCACTGCCACCACAGATGGGTCAGCATGGAAGGCACACGGGGCAGTAGAGCAGCTCTGGGCTCTGTGCTGGCTCCCTGGAAGCCCTTACAGCATTTATTTTCCCCTTAGTGCATACCCTGATTTGTGCTGGTTACTCCTGCACTGCTGCCATCTTTCTGTTTGCCACGTGCACACCAACCTGAGGAGTAAATTCTGACTGACTTCTTGCTTTTGACTCCTCTGGGAAGTGATGAGAGGAATCTTTTCAGCTGACATGTCTCACCTGTCTTTGGCTGTGTTTAGGCAAATAGCAATATCCAGATGTTCTTGAAAATTGGAGCAGTTGGAGGATGGACCTTTTGTTATAATCTTTTTATGAAGGATTTATTATGTTGCTTTTTTCCTTAAATCTTTCAAAGACTTGGAAGACCCAAACATGGGTCTGACCAAGACTTGCTTGTCCCTGAAGGCAAAAGCTGGGGAAATGTTATAATAGTCAGTGGATAATGTAATCACAATCTCTGGATTGCTGGCATAGTGTTGTTGCAGAAATGAATATTAGTTAAATTGGAAGCAGGCAGGAGGCATGGCAAGGAAGAACAGAAATGTAATTCTTGACAGAGAGGCAGAGAAATAACACCAGAGATTAAACAGTGATTGGGAAGACAACTCTGAGGACTAAGTACCAGAATATTATGTGTAGCATGAGAAGAGTAGCAGGAGATAGAATGTGGAGAAGAGAGGTGTGAAGAGCAGAATTATTTGCTACAGAAGGACAAAGAACTCAGAGTATATCTAAAATTCTGCCACAAAGCATCCTCTGAGCAGTGTTCCATCTACACTTATAAAATTTTAATTTTTCTTTTTTAGTCTTAAAAGCACTGTAACTTTTGGAGTTAATATAGCACATAATATAGAAGTTCATGATCTAAAAATCCATACCCTTTCTAACTTTTCAGGCTTAGAGGCTTTAATCAGCATTTACCAGTAAGTAAAGCTAATTTTTTCCCTTTAATAGAATGGATGATATAATAAAGTTCCTTGGGGAGATAGTTACTAAAATTTGAAGCTGTTGCAGCAAAACTCAAATAGAAAGAATTAATTTAGACTCAGGACAGCACTATAGTAGGAACTGTGTATCTTGGCAAGGTTTTGTGGATGGGAATAGGTAGCAAGAAATTGGCCCTAAAACAGCGCTGCCAGCTCTGAGAAGTCCCCAGATAGGGGTTTAGGAAAATGAGAATGTGTCGCTGGCAGGAGTACTCATCAAAATGGAATTAAGGTGCATTGTTATAAGAATAGAAAATGAGCTCATGAAAGAAGCACCCCTGGAGTTTCACCTCAGTGCTGTGCTGTTTACACACACAGGGAAGCTGCAAATGAAGTTCCAGAAGTTGTCCATATGCCAACTCTATTATTTTCTAACTATGTTTGACACAGCAGCCTTTTGATTAAGCCTCCCATATCAATTCCTGAATACTTGCCTTTAAATTTTTGTTTCCATCCTTATTTGCCAGACCCATCTCCTCATTGTTCACTTTGGAAGCATCAGCTTTTTCAGCTAGTGGTTATGAAAAAGGAAAAGTATTTGGAGTCCACTTTCCTAAAAAGTCAAAATACTCCAGCCTCACACTATTAAAGAATAAATTGTTTAAATTGTAAATTTATGTTGATATCATTTTTAGTACATGTCATTAGCACAAATCTACCAGAAGACAGACATTACTTATGACCACTTGTTACGCTATTAAGATTGTTTACACACTTAAAGGTGAAAAAATATTTTTTCCTTTTTTTTTGTCATAATTAATAGCATTCCTATAAGCAGGAATTTTTATACCAGAAGAAAATAGAACTCTGAAAATATGTTCAGAAGACTGACTCAGGATAGTCCCTGTGTTCATTAGCATTCTTGATTTAACTGTCTTAGGAGGGCTAAATATATGGGCTGCATAAATAAATAAATGCATGCTATAGAGGTGATTCACTGTCACTTTGTACTTGTTTCTCTCACTGGGCTTGAAGTAACACCCTCAGGTCATCAGGAGAAATTCAAATTTACATACCCCAGCTAGGTAGCCCAATTTTCTTGAAATATTCCTAAAAGGATTCTGTTCACTCTCTTTTCTGACCTGGATTCTTTGCATTGTTGTGAAAGGAGATGAGTGGCCTGACAAAGGGGGTTTGATCTGCAGTTGCACATTGTCTGCATGAAGCTTCATACCCTGGATGCCCACCAGCTTTTTCACTGGTGGAGTTCTGTGAGGTTTAATGACACACTGTTCTTGTTTTCTTGGCTCTGCAGGAGGATGGCAGTGCAAAATGGAAACATTAGTCTGCTCATTTCTTTTGCTGCTGACCCCGTTGCAGAGGGTGAGGCAGCTGGGGCTGCTTTACTTTACTCTCCCCCTTTCTCTAGAGCATCTCCAGCCTCTGGGATCTGACTGTGCTGACAGGCTACAAAGCTCATTTTCTCAGCATTCTAGTGCAGTTATTTTGCTCAATTTCTGGTTCCAAAGTGTGTAAGGGGTTGCACATGTGAGCCTGAAGTTGTCTGTCAGGAGCAGGGAGTTCTGTGGAATTGGGTGTGTGCATGTGTCTGTTCCATTTATTCCTCTCCCACCATACACAGGACTGGGAGTGAAAACCAGACATTTGTCTGGTTTTAAAGGCTGACAAGGATCATTCAGGGTTATAGTCCAAGCTACCAAAATTTAGATTTCTCTTGTTCTGATTCCTGCACTGATCCCTGAAGTTATAATTACTGAGTTTCTAGCACAGGGGTTGTACTTTCATTTCCCAGCCTGCCAGAGGCTTGCCATGTGCCTTTGGCTGAAACTGGTAAATGAGATAAATGCAGTTCCATGCTGTCAGTGATTTTTTTTTTTTTCTTTTCACATGTTCCAGTTGATGAACACACATAATTTCTATGGTGGTTTTCCCTTTTCACAGTGTTCCAGAAATGGTAATTTTTGCAACATTCACCACTGCTTTGAAGTCGTTTGTGAGAGTTATTTTGTCAGCCCTAATAATACCAGAAAGACTAATAAGCTGTGTTTTCTAGGTGTTTGTGCAAAATAAATGGGAGATCTGAGTATAAAGCAAGAGGAGGTGAAGAAACTTCAAAGGACAGAAGTGATCATTATCACACTTCCTTTGAAACTGTGGAGTTTAAAGTTGAAGACAGATTGCAAAACCTAAAATACTCTTAGGGCAATAGAAGTTATTGTGCTTCACAAAATCGTTGTGCTCTGTGATGTATCTTCTTTGAATTACCTTAAAGGTTAGCAGAGACTTGTTGTGTCCACCCTTTTAGAGGAAAATGCAGATCTACTGAAAATATTAATTACCCTTTGTGAAAGATGCAGAGCTAGTGAAAATATTAATTAACCTTTGAAAAAAATGGTTTTGTGCCATCTTGCTAACACCTTTTTTTTTTGAGCACTGTGCATCTTTTGTAGGTTTTTAGGATGTTTGATCAGATGCTTGTCACAACTTTTGTATTGTAGTGAATGTCAGTCAGTAGCCTGTGTAGTCTTTGCAGGCTCTGAATTTCCATGGAATAAAATTAGGCTGGATAATGGCTGGTGACTGTGAAGTTTATTGAGCTTTCTTTTCTATTTATAAACTGTCATAGCTCAGTTTTAAAATAAATAAATATAAGAAACAAAGGAACTGCAGTAACCTGCACAGGTTATTAAGGAGGTCCACTGACATTTAAGAGTCTGTATTTCAGTTTTCTCTTACATTTTCAAGGAATAAAGGAAAAAAATCTCCAAAATGCAAACAATTTAGGGACTCAGTTTCATTCTACTGGAACCTCTCTGTTATCTGTCATGGAAAGAACCACCAAGTCATCACCCAAAAGCTTTTGAATTGAATGGTACCACTGTCATATATCAATTATATTAGCTTTTATTGACATTAGGGTGTAATTACTCTTTGGTTAATGCCCTCTGAGCAATGCATTGCCTAATGGGAAGTCTGAATCCCAGCCCCTTTCCTCTTTGCCATCCCTGGGGGTATGGCTGGTCAGCAGTGCCTGTCTTTGCGCAGGAAGCTGAGTAGCTTCAGCTCACTCACTTGGGCAGGGTAGAATCAAATCTTCTTATTTGGAGAAACTTTCAGGATTAGAACTTGGAGTGAGTTATTAATTAATGACATAGTGGAAATATGAATGATGAGTTATGCTGTGCCAGTGCATGGGACAGCACGGGGAGAAGAAGGTCAAATATAACTTTGCAAAGTGTGCTGGCAGCTGTGGAACTAAAGGGCATTATTTCATAATAGTAAGACAAATGCCATTTTAAGGATTTTTAGACATGTTTTTTTTTTTGATTTTTTTCTGTTAGATAAAGACAGGTCTTTCTTAGAGGAAGAACTGAAGCAGTTGTCAGTTGGGATTTACAAAGTACTTAAAAAATGAAACTGTACTCTCGTCAGGTACTTTCCATGTACTGAGCTATAAAGATGTGGCAAAAAAATTATGACACTTAAAAATTGCTGCTTCAGCTCTGGTGAGACATTATATTTTAGCTGATAAGTGCCAGGAATAATGTTTTGCATAAATATTCCACAATATTGAGCATATTTCATGTCTATAATTAGAGCTTTGATTTACTCACAGACAGAATTAATTAGGGAGTAACAGCTGTACTGTAATTCTTCTATTCCAACCCAATCTCAATTCTTCTTCCTCTTGTTAAAATCGAAAGTATACAAATATTTCTTTAACCTTCCTTAATACACTGTAAAAATAATCTGTTTAGAACACAAACATCCTGGTACTAAGTAGAAGAACATGCCTTCTGCAGTCCAAACTTAATTTTATACTTAGTTTACACTCTCTAGGGCTTTTTCCAAGACTGCTAAAACTCTTCATAGAGGAAAGAGTCAGAAAGAAGGTACCTGAGCAGTTTGAAGCACAATTGAATGAAACAGTAAAACCTGTGGTTCTGCCCTGCCACTTTCCTATCAGGCTTGGGATAAAGAGAGAGGAAAGAGCCTGGCTGGAAGATCTTTGTTTCAAGGGCATTCATGCAATATGTGGTAGATTTTGCTATCATTCACAACCAAATGTTCCATTTAAAAATGGGAGTTGATCAGAATAATGAGCTAAATATGAGAACAAGAGCTACTGAAAATCATCTCATCTGTTCCTTAGAGCTTCCCCATGTGCCTGCTCACCAGCTTCTGCTTGGGACAGTGGGAGAGGAGGCTGCTGGAATTCCTCAGCAGCCTGGGCTCCCTGCTCAGCAGAAGGAGTGAGAATTCTGACTCTCCAGAAAGAGAGGAAAAGTTTGTCTCCTGTCTTGAAACAGCACCAGCCAAAGCCAGAATGCAGCAGCAGTTCCTGGGGCCTTGGAGGATCTTCTCAAGGGTTTCTTTTCCAGTGGCAGCTCTCTCCACACCCAGCTGGGGACACACGGCTGCTGGCTAGCCTGGGAACAAGGCTGAGGAGAAGAGAGCTAGTTTGTGGGCAAGGGAGAGAACTGAGGTGCACTGCTGCAGGGATGTGGGTCTGAACCATCTGTTAGCTCCAGAGATGCATTTTCTCAAGCCATTAGATCTGTGGCCAGACTGAGCAGCTTGTCTGATGGCCTGTCCAGGGAATTACCACTAGGATCCGGCAGCAACCTGAAATGGCAGTGGCCCCTCCCCTGATCTCTGTGTGAGCAGCCAAGAGTTTGTGTTGATACCTGCTGTAATAATCCTGGTAATGCTGGAATAAAAGCAGTTCCCCTCCCTTTGGAGTCACTTTCTCCTCAAGAAACTTCTTTTCCAAGTCATGACATGAACAAGTCAGTGAGCAAACCAAGACTTAGCAATTGTTCTGGAGAAATGAATCTTTGACTGACTCCTATGGTGCCAGTGGATGCACTGGCAACTGGTGTTGAAGGAATCTGTAGTGACTGCTCATTTCATCTGAATTCAGGCATGTAAGTGTTGATTGCCATTTTAGTAGCTTGGGGAACTTTTTCTGCACTTCTCCTGAGCCTAACTTCCTTGTACTTGGAAGTTAAGTTTTTTCAATTATCTTTGTTAGATACTTCTCTAAAATAAACAAACAAATAAGTAAAACATAATATTTTATATATATATATAACTTTTTAGTTCAACTATGTGCCCTGAGCATGAATAAACAGCCTAAAGTCTTTTCAACAAGGCCTTTAACTGATTCTTCAAAGTTCTGTAGGGTTTTTCCTGTCCCTATAGAATGGAATGTACAACTAGGTCAAAGCAAGGAAAAATAAAGTATATAATTTTATTTAGGAAGCCAGATTCACATTCAGCTGACCATCACATCATCTTTAGAGATTAACAATGTGGTCCATATTAATGGGGTGATAAAGTGATATAGTAGTAGACACATGATCCTTTCCCATGTCAAAAGCACCTTGCTCAGCAGATGTCCTATTTTCAGAAGCTGGTGCCTCAAGAGGATGCACACCAAATGAGCACACAGATCTCTTCTCATCTGACATACTGGATCAGCCTTTGAGCCATGGTTTTCTAGGCAGTCCTTGTACATTTACATGGTATTTGCAAGGCATGTATTGGTAGAGGCTTCAGAAAAAATCTACCCTAAATGTCCAGGGCTGTGGGGAGGTAGAATGTAAGAAAATAGAGTGCAGGAGGCAATCTCAGCCCTGAGGGGATGCAGCTGTACTAATGACCAAAGATTAGCAACAGGCCTGCCCTTAACAGGCCACAGCTGTGCCCAGTAAGGGTGAGTGCTATAAAAGAGTGGGTTAGCTGGGTGAGGGGAGAGTTGGGGTTTGTTGGTGTACTGTGAGGAAGGAGTCAGTGCTGCAAGGAGCTGCCCATGAGAAATCACTGAGGAGGTGTGGGAGATTTGCATTAAGATGGCAACACAGGCTAACTTCCAGTTTCTTTTCCTACATTTTATCTTAAGCTGTAGAGCCAGGTCTACAGCTGGATCATCTGTTTCCCAAAAGTGTAACCACCCTTCAAATATTTATCACTGCCAGTTTCCTTGGGCTGAGTGTTTGCTGAGGCAGTGCCCAGTGCTGAAAGCTGCAGGCAGATGACCACTGAGCATTTAGTTCCTTTCAGCCCACTTGCCTTTTGTTCAGCTGCAGAAAGGCCATGAGCCAGCTGGCTGAGCTGTGCTCAGCACTGAGACCCTGGCCCACAGGGGATGAGCAGCTCCAGTTTGCCTTTTCCCAGCAGCTGCAGCAACCTCACACTCCCTCAGCTCCAGAAAACCCCAGTGAGCAAAGCCATGCAAGCAGGGGGCTGGGAATGGTACACATCAGCCTTTTAGATGTAAAAGAACCCCACCCAGGCAATGAGAAGTGCTTTTCTTTGATTAAATGTCCTTTGGCTGTTTGTCTGCAAGCTGCATCCTCATCTGCTGGTGGAGGATCCCATGGACCCATGTCCCACTGGGAATGCCTCAGAGTATTGTATCAGAAAATTGCTTTGATCAAGCACGAGTTTGCCAGTTTGAATTTAATAGGAAAATTGCAAGAAGGTATTTGAGTTATGATTGTGCTGGGCTGTTAAGAATGCATGAGTGCAGTTTCCAGTCTTCACATTTAATTTAGGTTTTGAGAAGAGAGAATAGAATGAGAAATATGAGCATGATTTACTTGTTTCTTCAGAGCAGTGATGAAAATTCCAGTGTTGTACTGGTGATGGATTAGCAGAAGAGATTCAGTCATAAATAGTAAAGAACACCTCTGAACATGACACATATTCCAGTTGTAGGTCTAAAATTTCATGATCTTATGAAAACTGTTTATGTTTAGATGTAAGAATGGATATAAAATTATGCTCCTAAAACATAACTAGCAATATCTCTGTGATTACAACATTTCATTTAGATTTGAAAGTACTTCTGAAGGAATATATAAGATTGACAGGAGAGTTATCACCATATCTTCCTGGCACTGTCCTAAAAGTTTATTTTGGGATTAGTGGAGAAGTCTGAAAGTCAGTCATTGGACACTCTGAGCATTGCTGTTCTTGTGGAAATAAGGAGCAACTGAAAATACAAAGCCAAAATTACCAGTTCGTTTGAGAGTCTTGGTGGCAGGTCCAGCTTCTGTGACAGCTTCTGAAGAGTCTTCTGACACATTTCTTTTTGTAGACATATTCATCCACAAAGAAGTGCAGTTGAGTGGGGTCTGTCAGCTGTATTTGCCAATGCTGAATTTCAGGTGTGAAAGTCGAAGGCAGTGTGGTAGGTCTGGCTCATACCAAACCTGCTGTGCCCTGTGGGGCTGGTCCAGTGTACCCTGTGCAGCCTTCCTGGGAGGGCTCACTGAAGTCTTACACAGATAAGTCAGAATCAGACAGCTGTTTTAATTAGATAATAATTTTTCCTTACCCTAGGGACAGGCATCTGTTATATGACCAGCTGTTTAGAAATTTGGAGTTTTTTTTAACAGTATGTCTTCAAAAGGAATTTTCCTGAGGGTCATCAACTATATAAGGTAGCAAGTTCTGATCCCTGAAGAATTCAGTGGCTTGAAAGAAGTCAAGAAAATCCAAGTTCTTTGTGGAATATCCATTCTTGGTACTGCTTTCTATTTTTGGATTATTTGCATGTCTCAACACTGAAAGACCAGTATCTACATTTATTACCCTTCAGACTTGGGACCATTGCAGAGGGAGAGAACTTCTTTTGTTCCCTGTTTCTTTTCTGTGCCATAAGAGCTCAATTAAACCATAAAAGCATCAAACTTTAGTGATTAATTAAGGAAAGCTTGCTATGCAGTGGAGTTTATTTTAATGAGTCATACAGCAGGCAGAATGTTGCTAGGAGTATAATCTTTGCTTGTAAGGAAGATGAGGCAGAATAGTTTTTTAGGAACTAAGCCATTAACATGGCAACTAAAATGGACCTGAAAATTAACCCTGATTTTGGGGCTTACCAAAAACCTAAGCTTCAGCACCTGGGAAACTCACCCCAAAACTTGTAAGCTGAGTCTCCGAGTTTTAAAGCTTAGGAGATTGAAAAGGGAGGGACAGAAATCTTACATACCCTTTTCAGAATTTTTCATGCGTATGTGGATGCACATGTGGAATTAGATAGCAAATCCTGCAGTTTCCTTACACTTAAAGCAGCAGATTCTGCAGTTTCCTTACACTTAAAGCAGCAGGATTAAAGGAGAGGCACCTTTTTTAAGGATTTTGGACTTTTCAGTTCTAATCCATCAAGCTACAAGACTGGGACCAAATAATAATGTGAGAAAGAAAAGGCACTACCCAGTTCCTAGACCTATCCTCATGTTTTCATGCTGTGCAGCTTCCTGGAGTCTTTAGTTATTCAGACAAAATTCACACATGAATATTAATAAGAACATGATATCCTCACTGTTGCAAGTGTTCAGACCACAGAACTATTTAAAACTGAATAGTTAATGGCTAATCATTTGTCATCTCCCTGTGATGATTTAAAATGGGACTATGTGGTAAATAAATTATGCAGTGGCTAGTATGGTGTCACATAAACTGCATTCTTTATATATTCCAAGGAAAATACAGCAAGGACCAAAATTTCTCGTGTAGTATTTATTTATAGTTGGTAGAGCTGCTAGTTACTGTGATGTGTAATGCTTGAACAGTAAGAATTGTCTAGAAGCACACTAAACAAAGATTTATAATCAAAATGCTCCTACCAGAAATCTGACAGAGTCCACAGTTCCCATGATAGATATAGTTTGAGCTGGAAAATTTCCTGAAATTTCTTTTGATACGTGCAAGCTTCTTAGAAGAAAAATAAAATAGTTCCAAAATTTTTCTCCGCTTAATTCTTGGTGAAGTAGTTGCCACAAATCCAGCTTTTCATGACTTATTATGACAATGAAGGTGGTGACTGAATAATTTCATTTTAACCGCAATTTTCTGCAGGATTCAGTAGAGCTTGAGATGTCTGTGAGATTTCCTCAAGCAGAGCTTGCATACCTTTGAACTGAAGAGCTGCAGGAAGGACAATATGGGTTATAATATTGCAAATATATCTGTTTAGCATCTGGTTTTGATGAAGTTTGGTTGTTATGTTTTTGCAGTATAAAACTCATACACATGCTGCTGGATTTGAGGACACGAGGTATATTACAGTTATGTAATTAGTAATGTGTAATTCTGCCTCCAGACTTGAAGTGAGTTCTTTTGAAAGATGAATTTCTAAGGTTAAAATTGCCTGATTTTTCAAATACAGGTCCTATATGTTTTAAATCTTTGAAGTTTCAGGTTAGGTATTCAGTTTCCTAGATGAGTACCCCTTGTTTAGTTGCACAGCATATTTGGAGCACCTGTGATAATATTTGCATTAGAAAGATCCTAATACATCTGCTGAAAATGCCAAGATGAACAATCTAGGGAGAATGAGTGAGGAAAACTGAGCTTGGCCTCAAATATGTTCCATTTCTCAGGTTTGTAATTTCAGCAGTAAAGCACACATCTAATGAAAGTATCACTGTAAATATAGTGCAAAATTCACACTGTAAATCTAACCCTGAGGAAGAGGGGAAGGAGTTTCTCCAAATCTCTTTGTTCCAGCCAGACTTTTATATGGCTGCTATGCTTATGAGGTGTGCAGCCCCTACTTTTCCACAAATTAATCACCTTGCCATTAAAATCCCTCATCCAGATTGCACAACAGAAATGGCAATAACATCATAATAATTTTAAAAATAATCCAGCAAAAAAACAAACCTGAAGGGGCCACAGCAAGCTACTAAAACTGAGGTGATTGAAAATCAATCTTTAAGTTTTCCCAATATTCTGGCAGAATGAAGGCACTTTGTTTTCTTGCCAACTTCCATGGCCTATTATTCACTGTTGTGTCCAACTGCTGCAGTAATGTCAGTCCCAGTTTTCCTTCCCAGTTTGCCAGTTCACTGCAAGGTGTGTATCAGCTTGTGGGGAAGTCTCCAGCAGCAGAGTGTGCTGTGTCTGTGTTGGCCACTTCCCACGCTGGCACCTGCAGAATAGACAAGGCAGTACCTATTTGCTTATATTTTGGGAATGGGGTCTTCAAATTGGATTTTGGGGGCACAAGTTGCATTTGTTTCATAGCCCCAGCTTTAGTCCTCTATTTAGAACTGATGTGGCATGGTTCCATTTCTGAAGCAGTGGTTCTGGTGCTGGAGCAGAGCTGTGGTGCTGTGTTAGACACCAGATCCCCTGGGATGCGCCTGTGGGGCCAGCAGATCCAGCACAGGCTGGCAGCACAGCCCTGCCTCCAGGGGTGGGATGGGGGAACCATGCAGGACCTAAAGTGGTACTGCCTGCATTCAGGGAAGGAAATTCCCCCTTAAATGCCATTAAATCAGTCCAGTGAGGTTCCTGAAGTTTCAAAAGTGTTAGGAAGAAAAGTGCTGGTGTGAATTTAGTGAAGTTGCTTCTGGGCAGTGCTGTTTTGCTCAAAAAAATTCAGGAGGGTACTTGTGCAGTGTAAGGTTGTGCAGGTGTGCTGCCTAAGGCTCCAGGTCACAGGTGAATTCATAAGTCTAAGATTTTCATTTTCATAGTCACAGACCTGAGATAGTGCCTTAAAAAACAGGGTCTCTGTGGACAAACTTGTTTTCATGTAGAGAATCAGAATTAATGAGATGAAAACGTGGGTGGGCATTAATGAAACATGCTTCTGTTAGAAAAAAATAGTAAAAAAAAAAAAAGGGAAAACTCTACTGCAGATGGATAATGCTTCAAGTTTACCCTTTCAGAGGAATTAAAAAAGCTGCTGTCACTGTATGGAATGCCTTCTTCTGGATGCTAAATGTACAAAAAAGGAAATGAGGTCCCTGCTTATATGGAAGTGAACAACATATAAACAAAAAAATGGAAGCAGGATTCAGCAATGAGAAAATGGGAATATAACAAAAAAAAAGAAAAGCAGCAATGAGGGAATGGATTTAATGGGCACCTTGCATGCCGTGCTCCTTCCCCTCCTACTCTCTTGATCACTTTCATGAGAATGGATTTATGGGCATTCTAGTGGAAGGGCTCTGAGAAGCAGCCTAGCATGGTGCTGAGAGGGGTTTCACACAGATTTGGGTGGGAGCTCTGGGCCCAGGTGAAAATTTAGCAGCTGAGAATTTTAATGAGACAACTTCCTTCCACAGAGTTTGTTTGAAATTAAAGCTTCTTGAGGTTTATAGAGACAACAGATGGAAAAAAGCAAGAAGAAAACTGTGAGTTATTTAGTGTGCTTTAGATAGCTGGAGATGGCCCAAAAGCATATGAAAATCATAGGAAAGAAGGAGATTTTTGGAGGGGTAATAGTTGTGAAATACAGAGGATGCAGTGATCTTGGAAATATTCTCTGTAAAGATTAAATTGAGGTTCTCAGGTTGAAAAATGTTTTTTGCACAGTACATGTGATAAAAGTCTTTAAAAGTCTCAGAAAAATGTATATGTTAAATTAAAAACACAGCACATCTGTTTACAGGTATGTGTTGGTGAATGATCCCTTTCTGGTAGTCAGGTGCAATGTTTCATGCTGTAGTCAAATACACAGATCTTTTATTTCAATATATCAGCCTTTCTAGAGGTGGAGTTTATCATTAACTCAACACAAAAATTACTTTGTAAATCCTAAAAGACCTCCAAGCAAATATTTCTGATTTGGTTCAGCAAGGCAGAGCAGTTACATTATGTACACATCAATGAGTCAAACTCAGAATGTGGTGATTTCCTTAGGCTGGTATCTACCTTTTCTTTATTTCACTGTAAAATGAACATAGCAGGACACAGCCTTGGGATTGCTGAATGGACAAAGCAGGGCAGCCAGTTTTAAAGCAGTTGACATTAGTGAGGGAGGGAAATCCACTAAAGGATCAAGCATTCATTTTCTCTCTTGGCTGAAGCAGGTTACAGACCACACTGTGGTCTGTGTTTGTGGTCTCTCTCTGTAAGTAACATGTAATTGAAGACTGAACAACAGGGTTTCACAGACACAGGAGATTAACAGCCCCAGAAATTACTTGTGTCCCACCTTGGGTGGGTTAGTGCTGTATTTATCTTGTCCTTTGGCAGAGAACAATCATCAGGATGTCACTAGATTTGATACTTGGCTTCCTGTATGGAAGCTGTACAGTTCTTCCTGTGCTGGTACTAGTGCTGCTTTGAGTAGCACTGACATTCAAGATGTTGTTATTAATCCTTCTCCAGCAGTAAAAGATGGCATTTTAGCAGTGTGTTTGGCCCTGTTATTATAATTCTGTGGATGATTCATGCATTGAAATCTGAATGCAGGTTTTCTCTCTCTTTGTTTCTCAAAACTGGCAGCATTTTCCTTATGTGAGCTTTTCTTCTTTAGTTTACTTCAGCATTTCTGTCCAGCATTTACTGCCAGAAAGGGCCAGCATTAATTTGTTGACAGGTGTGGGGGTGTGAGCTTATTATAACATGCCAAATCACACTTTGATCAAAAGATGCCAGCTTTTACCTGTAAGTACAAGGGATGAGAAACTGATTATCTAGAGCATTTCTTGTCACCTCTTGAGTGCAGCCTGTGCATGGGTGGTGTTTCTGGGGCCCGTGCTCCTCATGCATGGCTTTAAAGGAGTTCCACCACCGAGGGCCCTGTGGGGTACAGAGCCCTCAGCTGTTAACAGCAACAGGTTTCACTGTTCTCTTGGCATTGTCCTCTCTGTTTTGAGCAATAAAATGCCAATATGAAGAATTATGGTCTAGCTATCTATAGGTGTGCAGATGTTTAGATCAATATAAAATTAGAAGCATCATTCAAAATGCAGGAATAACATGGGAACTGTAGCTGAGTCTGATGAAATGCCTTCTCCTGCATAAATTTTGGAATAAAATGCTGATTAGATTTCACACCCCAGTGTGGGTTTTGTTTATTTTATATGTAGTTTACCTAATACACCTGTCTGTCAGGTGCACACAGAATATAAATGCATCCGTGAGCAGATGTTCTACTCACACAGTCTCATTGTGCAGCATGCTCATTCATTCTTTAGATGTTTTAATATTGGGGAAAGAACTACTCTAAGGCAGCATCAATTACTCCTGTGCTTTACATTTTTAAAAGATCTTTCCACAGATTTATTTATGAATTACTTTTGAATTAAATCTCACAGGACATATGCATAACTGAAAACAAATAGCTTTATGCAGGCAAGTAGCTGTCCAAGCAAACTGGAAAGGATGCTTGAAGATGTTTTCAGGACTTTTCTTTACAAATTATTCAGAAAATACCTATTCAGGACATAGTCTTAAGGTGCACCAGGGGAGTCCTAGGTTGGGCATTTGGAGGAATTTCTTCACAAAAGGCTGATGAGATCAGAAGGCATTTGCCTTGTATTTGTGATTTCCCAGGCTCTGTAGATTAGGTTATCATATGATTTATTTCTAAGGAATTGCATTGGGGATCAATTAAAAAGATATATTGCCAATTTATGTATGGCTACTATTCTATAAACACTATTCAGATTTTCCATCTTCCAAGCTTGCATTCTCCTGCAGCTGGAAATCACCATGCCCTGTTTTTCCAGCAGCTTGTTCCCTGATAGCAGCAAGCTTGTTGTTGTGCCAGTCTTTGGCTTCTGCATTATTTTTACTTCCCCAACTCCCCTAGTTATTGTTTTGGGTTAAATGCATGTTTCTCTTGTTACAGGCAGGCTTTACCTTCTACTCAAGGGATCCCTGGAGCAGCACCAGCTCTCCTTACATATAATTTGAAACAGCTGATTTTCCCTGGTTTTGACTTGTCATCCCCAATGTATTTTTCCTAACGAGAAGGGCACAGTACAATTTGCACAGGTGTCAGGGGAGAGTGTCTAGTTACACTGTCTTCCAGAAGCAGTGGTTCAGGGCAGAAGTGTGAGTCATTATTTTCTTCAGAAAATTATTTCTCCTGAGGTCGGTAACTTCGTGGTCTTAGTTCTTATTGCCCAGTTCTCTATTCTCTTAATGGCCAGTGATTTCACAATTCATCTCTAATGTTAGATGAGGTAAGTGGTGAGCCATCTCCTCAGGGATTAGGAGTAAAACCTTCTGCTTTACCTGCCCTGCAACACAGCAAGTTGAGTGAGATTTTACTGATATTTTTTGAATTTGCATCATTTTAATACATGGAGTTCTTCAGAAAGATTAATTTATGGTACTCATGAAATAGTATGCTGAGTGCAGGGAGACATTTTACCAGACATGAGCTAAATCAGAAATTGGAATTGGTCTGTGGGAAGCATGATGAGGTTTGAGACAAACAGAATTAGCAATAGTTAGGAAAATGTAAAAGAGAACCAGCAGGAAGACACCACAGTAAGCTAAAGTGGAAAGAAGGATGTGATGGCTCCCAGCTGTTGGGCAGATACTGACTCTGAATGCTGCAAACACCCAAATAAAAGATTATTTTTTCACCCCTGCTGTGTCAATGGGTGAAATGCCACCATATCTTGCCAGAATTTGGGAGTCTATCCTGGGATCTGCAGCCTGAAGGGCACCTACCTGCCAATAATAATTTAGAGAGTTATGAAAAATTATATACTTCACTAACAGACAGCTACCTCCAAACAAATGTATTATTCTTCAACATGCAAATAGTAAAGAGAAAAATTACTCTGAATGTGTGTTTCTCTGCTTATTTATAACAGCAACATTGCAATTACCAAACTGTTGTATCTTTATAGGAGTGTGGTTGTCTCTTGAGGGGTCCCACGAATTAATGCTTCTATAAAATGTGGGGTTTGTGATATGATAAAATGACTTACAGGTGTTTTAGAAAGCAAGAAATTGTGGGGACTCTTTTTATAGCTAGTGAGTGTTTATGTGTGTGCTGTGATATTACCACATGCTGTACATTGCAAGAATTCCCACAGAAGTGATAATTTGGAAAAAAGAACATGCAGATAGTGCATATGAATACTTGTTTTCAAAAGCACTATCATCCTTGGTTGTTCATTTGGAAAACATCTGGAAAACAAGAGGAGTTCTTTTTGCCTCGCTACCTAAGCTTGCTGGGCTCCAGTAGGAGCAAAATTCTAAGTCACTTAAAAAGTAACTAATTGCTGATAAATAAAAATATTAGAAGAATGCATTCCTCATCCCATGCTTTTTGTTTGCATGCTTGTGTTTTAATGAAAATACCTTAAAATATTATGGTTTAAAGTGCTACAATATTTTTATTTTGGTGTGTTTTATAGATGTCAATCTTGCTGTACTTTATATACATTTCGTCTATCATAGAATCATAAAATCAAATTGAGATTGGAAAAGGTTTCTAAGATCAAGTCCACCTGTGTTCACCACTAAACCTTGTCTGAAGAGCCACATCCTCATTCCTTTTGAGCATCCTGTGAGTAAGATAACAAGGTTGTTGCAGATGCACTTAAGTGATGAACCTCTAGAAAAACAGAGGTTCCTGGATATTTTCAGTCTTTTCATTGTATCTGTTTAGGAACAGGCACTGTCTCAGGTTCTGATGGTGTCAAAAGGTTTTTTCTAACAGCCCTTCAGTGTTTCTATGCCTGTGTAGGTCTGCAGCTGCCTTCACAGTCACTGGGATGAGGTGGATTTCAGAGGCAGCAGTCCTGCTGCAGCTCCCCCTGCCCTCTCACACCACTGATGGAAGGAGGTTAAATGATTTCCTTCCATCTTTTAAAGCCTGTTAAAAACTATGCAGTCCTCTGAAAGAAAGTCCTATTTAAGTCTGGCTATTTCATAGTGGAAGTGAGAAATTTGATTTTCATTTGAAGCTTTTATAAAAGTGTTGCATTGATTGGTTGCAGGCCTGGTTGGCTCTAGATTGAACATAAGGAAGGCTGTGGAAGTGTGACTGCCCTCCCACCTTTTCTCTTTCTGGACAAGGACACAGGAGGTGGGGTGTTCTGGGCTGCTCTGAATTACAGATGTGACTTTATCTCAGCACAGGGTCTGGTGACCTTAAATGTATGTTTTCAAGAAAATAACATTAAAAATTATTCTGAAGTAGAATGTAATATAAAGATGTAAAAAAGTTGATAAAGGTCAACCTGACCAATTTATTTAATGAACTATCCAGTATTTGCTCTCTCTTGATGTAGACTTACAGTTTTATTTGACTCTTAATTTTATATTTTCTTATACACATGAAAGACACTGAAGTTTTCCCCATTTAAAGGTTGTTGAGGGCTCTTTCCTTGTGCTGGCTTTTCAATTACCTGTAATTTTACTGGGTTCTGCTGTTCAGGGATGGAATTTTCAGCAATTGTGGTCTGCCTCACTCTTGGATGAGATCTACTTTCCTTGAAAAAAAGGCCTCAGAATGAAACAAGGGAAAATCACTGCTTTTCAGGGGTAAAGATTTCCTTTGAAAATTTAAAAGTAGTCTTACATTTTAGAGCAAGGACCTGACATTTCACAAGAAGAGAGAAATACATTTTATATTCTGCTTAGAAATCCATAGAACTTTTTTCAAGTTGTAGATATTTGAAAGTTATGATTTGCTCATGCTCAAGGAGTACTATTTAATTTTTAGGTGAAATACTCAATTTTCTCTAAGTATAGCTGTTTCTTTCAGGTCTGAATTTGACTTATTTTAGCATGTTTAGAGTTGTAACATTCAAGCTGGGCTTTCTCTGCAATAGTTTCCTTAAGTATTCAGGCAGGATGGAAGATGAAGGCACTTGATTACATAATGCACCAGCAAAGAATTCATAGCTGGCTAAAGGTGGAAGGCAAGAAGAATATGTTGGAATTCAGTTGAGTTGAAAGGACAATAAAAACAGCCATTACCAGAGAATCAGTTTTCTGTTCTGTGTTTTCTCACCATTTGTTGCAATGCGTTTGTAAGGGTTAGGCCATAGTGTGCACCAGCCAGCCATCTTCTAAGTTTGTTAGCAAAACCTCAAGAATTGTCAAAGCTATTAAAACACAAATTGTGCTAAATTAAGCAAGAAGAGGCTGAGAAATTGAATACCAAGACCACAAGAACTAGATAACAGAAGGCTGTAAAACACCTAGAATATAACCAATCACATACTCTGGGAAATACAAGCAGAAAACGAGTGAACAAAACAGAGGCACCAATCAAAAAGTGTACACTTAGTCATTTGTAGAGTCTATAAATATGTGTACAATATAGACAATGAACAACTTCTGCTTAATCATATTAGTTAGTTGTCCAAAAATCCTAAATTTCCCACAACCATTCTGCAGCTTCCCAAACACCAGTGAACTTTATCCAGTTGTGCCCAGCCACACTGGACTTCTCTCCTGTGTGAAAAGACAAGTGTTACGCAGTTCCTTTCGTGGTGGTCCCTCTCAGATACCTGAGCACTGCAGAATTTGCCTCTTTATCTCAATCAAGAGCCCCATTCATTCCTTCACATTCATTCCTTCAAACAATGACCAAGATTGTTCACATGCACTTTACTGCAAGAGGCAGCAGTGGCCCTGACAGGTTGCCATTAATAAAATGATCACTTAGGAAAATCAGACAGAGTGGGGGGTTCTCTGCATTCTGTGGGACTGGGGATGGCAGGGGAGAATCTCCTGCAGGCTTCACTTGTGCTCTGTCAGGGCAGGAAGGTCAGGACAGTATCCCAGTGCATTTAAGCATGCATGCCAGCTCCAGTTGAGTGTTTGCAGTAGACATTTAGCTGTTGCTGGCATTAGCATGAGCGAGGCCAGCTAAAGCTCTGTTGTTTTGCAAGTTTATTCTTTACAGGAAAAAAAAAAAAAGTCTCTTTCTGGCTTCTTTCTTTCAAGAAAATCAATATTTGCAACAATTTCTTTCAGGGGTCTCTTCTGCAATTTTGTGTTGTATTTGGTGAACTGATGAAATCTGTTGCTCATTCTCCATTTTGTAACATTTTTAGCCACTTTCACTTGTCTTTATTGCCAAGCAAGAAATTGGAGATGGTAAAGCTGTGCTTTTAGCTGGATGATTTTGGAATTTGAGATGAATTTTTTGGTTTTCCAGAGTTCTCTATGTGCTGACTTCTAATGAAGTTGTTGCATCAATGCAGAAAACACATATTGCATATAATTTTTTGTGTAGTGGTAAAAAAAAAAAAAGCTTTAATGTCTGAAACTTTTATTCTATTCGCCTACATAAACTCTCACTTTCCCCAGTCTTTGCTAACTGGCTACTTCCAGAAAAAAAACAAACTTCCTCTGCTTCAAATTTCAAATGAGATTTCTTTTCCCAAAACTTTAATTTAGATTTTGGTAGTCAGTACCAGAATGCTGTAAATACCTGAGCACCTTTATCTGTGTCAGTAAAAACACAGTATATATACTGTGTATATATAGACAGTATATATACTGTGTTTATACTTATAAAAGTAGATATTTTATTTGGTTAATTAATTTAAAAGACATGAAATAAAGGTCAATAATACTTAACAAATATGTTTGTCACAAAATTATAAAAAGCTAATGAGTATTAAAGAAAAAAAAACAAAAATCAATACTGAGTTATTCTACTTTAAAAGTATTTTCAGTTTGGAAAAAAAGCTAATAAAGTATGTGGAAATCACACTTTATTATAATGACACAACTATATTGTAGAAGCACAATATCCAGTATATTTGTTAGTCCTTATTACATTTTTCCATTGTCCACAGTAGAATATGATTTGTGAGCAGCAGCACTGCAGTGCTCAGCTGTCTGCAGTCTGCAGGGGTCCAAAGCTGCTCCCTGGCCCCCTGACTTGCCACTCCTTTCTGAGGTCTCAGAACTCAGCCGTGCAAACAGACGTCTGCAGCTGGGCTTGCATCAGCTGAGCAGGCAGGTTTCTGCTTTGTTTCCTGGGTTTTACGGCTGGGAAGAAAGGAGGGGATGCGTGGCTTAGTGCAGGATTCTCTGACGCAGGAAGAATGCTTCCCTGGGATTTATGGGCCTTACCCAAAGCCCCTTGTTAAAGTTTAAAGCCATTCAGCACCACTTGCCTGAGATTCATTCAGGTTTATATAAATCCCTTCTCTAGACTCCACATTGCAGAATTAGTCTCTTGGCACTAATTTGGAGATATTGCTGCAGTAACAGGGAGAGAATCTAAACAAGAGGTTAACTACCAACTTAAAAGACAAGTCTTGGGGATATAAAATAACCCTCCTGAGTTTCGCTTTGCTTTGATATAAGAACTGTAAAATAGTAAAAAATTATCAATATTAGACCAGTTTTGCATAAGGTTCTTTAGTCTTTGGAAGTCTGAACCAGAGTTTTAAGACACAAAAAAAAAAAGAGCGGAATTAGATATTTTTGGTACATTTTGTTTCTTCCCATTGTGGTATGTATTTTAGCATTTTATCTAGAAACCACATGATTTTTCAGAGGGGTAAAACATTTATGTTCTAAAAATAAAATATTAACAGAAAAATGTAGATAAGCGAGTCAGAATGACAAGACAGTTATTGAATGGGAAATCTCTGGATAACTGGAAGAAGAAAAGCATTTAAGTCAATTGAGCTTTTTCATTTTCTTGTACATTTCTTGTCCAAGTTTTGTTTATCTGGAAGGAACATGAATTCTTGAGAGAATCACCTTCAGCTGTGCTGCTGATATTGCTGCTAGTCAAAGAAAATTGAATGTCTCAAAGATAGAAATGCATAGTAATGCAAAGTCCTAGGGAAGGGTGATAGCATTCCTAAAACTTTTTCTTTTATAGCTGTTTTGTTCATCACGTTTTGCCTCCATCTTTTCTCCTTTGATTTCTTCTCTGATAATCATTAAAGACTTCTGGAACCATTTATGTCTAGAAAAAAAATCATCAGTTATGTAAAATCATGAGCTGATACTTTTATAACTACAAAATTTGGTGAATGGCAGAGTTTGTAGCACAGCTGGAATAGAAAAACACAATTAAAGGAGTAGAAATAAGAGCCTTTGCACTTGCCCATCTTCCACCACAGCTGCCTGAGGGAGCAGGGGTGTTCAGAGGGTCCTGCTCAGCTCAGCACATTTGTAGGAGTAAATGAAAAGATTGAGGTTAAATGAAGGAGGAAATGAAAAGATTAAAGTGATTGAAATGAAAATATTTGTAGCAGTAAATGAAGAGATCACACATTGGTAGGAACCATGAAAAGACTGAAGTGGTTGTTGTGGCATCCTCCCTTCTGCTGAGAGATGGCGCTTGAGGTTTTGGCTGTGGCCAGTGCCAAGTCCTTTGCAGTATCAATGCCAATGAACTTGAGATGTGCCAAGGCTTTTCTGCAGTCGTGGCCAAGTCCCCCCATCATTCTGCTCTGCTTTGTCCTCAGGGGTTTAGGAGCAGAGGGGAGCTGGCTGCTGTACCCCCACTGTATTTCTGCAGTGAGTCTGAACAGACCTGCTGCAAGCCCACCTCTGAGCTTTGGGCCAGCACAGACCATGGAGCTGCATCTCCCTTGCTCTGGTGATAGGTGGCCATTGCTGCTTAGCTCTAAAGCTTTCCCTTTTGCCCAAGCCCCTTTGTCTTCAGCTCTTTGGGTTTGAATTAAGAAACTGTGGAAGAGTTAGGAAGGGAGAGTCTATAATTTGATGGGTTGGATTTTCTGGAGAAATGAGGTTATTCTGATCACTGTTGGGTGTCTTTCTGTGAAAGGGGAAAGATAACATCCCTGTACCTGAGGCAGTATTTTTCAAGGTTTGTCATGGGAATGTCATGGCTGGTATGCAAAGAAGGGTTTAGTGAAGAAGACGTGCCTAGGACATAAGTAATCAGAGTTTTACTGTTTGGCATGAGCTTCCTGTGGATGCTTAGAACATATCTTGTCCCAGCCTTAAATGAAGGGAGTAGAACTTGATATTTTCTTTATCTTTTGTGAAGAAAAAAATAATATTAGAAATTCTGAGTTGCCTTGATATTTAGATACTACTCAAAGAATGGTGTGCAATGCCTTTCTTGTTAAAATGAAACTGTGTTTGTTTTGCAATTTTGAACCTGTAAAAAGCTTAGGCATCAAAGAACTGAATGTTATGTTATATATACTTAATGTGGCTGCCTTTGATTTTATCTGATCAAATTATTTTGAAGTCTAGATCCATTACCAGTATTTTGTACTCTTATTTGTTCATGACTGTGGCGTTTGTTCTTGGACATTCTAATGTTAAATTATTAACCTCCTTTGAGCACTAATGCACAAAAGGATTCTTTGAAGGAGTTATAGCAATCACTGTATCATTTAAATAATTGACTAATGGAACCCAAGAGTTGCCCTCTGGATAAAGGAAAAGCAGTGGGTCAGGAAGTTCTGCATGCCGATCAAACACACACACAGGGTTTAATTACCTAATGCACAGTATGAATGTCAGTCTTGCAGTACAGTATTTCATTCTTCCCCAGTCTCTGTTTTACTGTTTTTACCCCAGAAAACAGGAATTTCAACTCTTGTGTTTGCAAAGAACAAACTTGTTTTCCGGACACGAGTTGATAAATTGTCAGGTGTGACCTTGAGCTGTGTCATAAGATATATCAACAAGGACAGTAATTAGAGTGGACAAAGCTTCGAGGATATTCCTAAGGGAATAAATTGCTATATTGCCATCTGTGGGTTTTTTGTTTGTTTTTTTTTTTTTTAGAGACATGCTATGCATTTTTAAGAAGCTGTTCTAGTAGATGGCACAGCCACTTTGACAAGTGTAGTAATTTTAATTTCCTGCAATATTTTTTCTTCTCTTTGTTCTCATTTAATCTAAAAGTGGCTTTGGACCCATATATGTGTGGAAATTCTAATAAGATTTCAAAAGGCTACAAATTCACAATGTATCTAGGGCTAATGGAGCAATAATTGAAATTTAAATGAGAAAGGAAATCAGCATATGTATTCTCAAATCATAAATGAAACAAAAAGGGATAAAAACACTTATCAAATAAAGAGCTTCCAGAGTTTTTCAGGAAACATGTTTTCAATAAAATATTTTTGAAATTTTATCATTCCCTGGACATTATTTATTGCTTTTTAAACTCCCTTTGCTTCTGAACATAAAAAATAATGCAAGAGGTTTTTTGTCAGATCTTCAATTGTACACTTTAAATACTTGCAAAACTTAGTGTAGAGCTTTGGGTCAGCAGATAACTAATGCCTGGGTATCACAGAATTTAGCAGGATAATCTGCCAGAAATGCATGTTCTCTTACAATAATGCCACCTTTTTAGAAACCAATACAAAAGCAAAATTAGAATGCAGGTGGAAAGTTCCAGAGGAGGTAAACTGAAGTCTTCTGATACTTAAGATGCATCTACAGCTGCCTTCAGTAGACCCTAATTTTGGCTATACTGCAAGAAAAGTTTATTAGTGAGCAGGTAATCTTTATCTGCAATTAGAGGAAAGAAAACATAATTATGTATATTATGCCAAGGAAGAAGAGGAGTTCTTAGTGAGTCTCAATTGTCCCAGTATCCCTACGAGTCGATATCTGGTGCAGTAACAAACAGCAGTAAATATAATTATGCTATTCCTTATGGTAGTGATTTTCTAAAGCATGCACATCTGCTACCACGGAGTGATCTGTCAGCTCTGGGAAAATACTGCTAACAAAACATGCAGTGCACACAAAGCAATTTCCAGAAAAGTTGTTTCTAAACTAAATCCAATACCCTGGCTATAAGAAAGTTGTAGGTGACGAAATTCTAGCTGATGTACCTTAGGAGGTGGCTGATATCATTCATGTCATAATGTGGGCCCTTCCACTTGAGTTATAAAAAACAAACAAGAGATTTTGAGCAATGTAGAACCAGGTGAACACCTACAAGAGTGTCTTAAACATGTGCATAACCATGTGCTGCTAGTTTATTATGATTTGTCTCTTTCAGCTTTCTATTTGGCTTCTTAACTGGTCCTCCTTGAGATCCAAGTTGTCACTCAGCATCCTTAGATCCAGCACGTGCTTCAGGTTAAGCAGGGACTGTGGAGATCCAGTTTTGTGAGGTCAGGACTCTTGTACTGCAGGGCAGCACAGATAGCATGCCCTGGCAGGGCTGGGACACTGTGCCATGGCAGGGCTGGGACACTGTGCCATGGCAGGGCTGGGACACTGTGCCATGGCA
>JAYDZK010000039.1:5754639-5823012 GCA_034509185.1 Euphonia xanthogaster | reverse complement strand
AGGAATGTGACACTGTGCCATGGCAGGGCTATGACACTGTGCCATGGCAGGTTTGTGACACTGTGCCATGGCAGGGCTGGGATGCTGTGCCATGGCAGGGCTGTTACCCTGTGCCATGGCAGGGCTGGGACACTGTGCCATGGCAGGGCTGGGACACTGTCAGTGTGGTTCTGTGAGCACTGTGAGGATCTTAGCCCTCCTGGAAGTCTGTTGGGTTTTAGGAAATAGATGCCATTCATCAGTGTGGTGTGACATTGGTGATTATTGCAGGGCAGCATTGTCACAAGTGTCATTAAGCAGTGCAGATGAGAAGTCGTGGCTGTGCTTAGGACTGGAGCCCAGGTCTGAGGTAAAACTGTGGGGAGGGAGCATTGGCCAGGGCAGGCTGGTTTGGATGCAGGATGTGAGGCTCCAGAGCTGGGCTGAAGTACCTCACTCTGCTGTGCAGTAAACAGAAGGGTCTTCTGTCACCATCTTGCTTGTGACCTTCATGCAGCCAACGCTTTACCTCCTTGAAAGATGCCTTAAACAAATGGGAAGCATTGCTGTTCATGGTATTTTGATGTAAACTGTATCAGAACACTCCTGCCAGAGGTTTTTGTGTATAGGACAGTCCAAATCCTGCAGACATCCTGAGCTTTCATTCCTTTTATCAAGTGACTATAAGGCTTCAAGTATCTCTTCAAGAAAAGTTAGCAGTTAAAGCACAGTGTTTTCCTCAGTCTATCTGCTACTCTGAGGAACAATTCCAGCAGAATCAGGAAGCTCTGAATGAGATTTAGACAGAGTTGTTATTATTACTATGTTTAAATATATAATTACCTTTAACATTTTTCCTCAGCTATCACCTAATGCTTAAGGCTACTTATCTATAGAGACTATTAATTATTTTCCTTGAAATTCCTCATATAGCTCCAGGTTTTGTCTCCTCGTGTGTCCTTAGTGCTCCTGTTCCCACAAGCTGAGAAGCAGAGTACCTGCTGTATGGGGAACTTGGTGTTTCTGGATGCCAGTCTGGCAGCTGAAAGTCTGAAAATTAGAGTCACGTGGTTAGTTGGCCATAGTATGTGTGACAAACTGAGCACTGATTAGAATAATGATGTTATAAGTAGGATTTTTAGTGCTTATAGCCTTAGTATCATTGTATTTCTGCATGATGGTGACATTCACATATACTCCAAAGGAAATCTGTTCACTGCTGAACATCTCTGAGACTGTCTGCCTCAAGAAAAATAGTGACTCAAATACTGAAGTGACAGAGGGGCCAGAATTTCTCCCATTTTTCAATGGAGGAGAAAGCTGTAGTGTTAGATTGAGGACATCCTTGCCTCCATTTGCTTTCTTCTAGACTTTTTGGGGGATTAAGTGGAGAAAAAAAGGAAATGAACAAAAAGAAGATAAGAATTGTATTAGTGGATATTGCTGGACTCGCAGTGCTGGCAGAAATGGATGAAGAAGCAGGATGAGATTTATCACAGGGAAACAGTGGAAGACCCAGATTCAGACTTGTGAGTTTTATTTTGAGAGAGTGCTGTTATCAGTTCTTTGTGTAGTATGCTCTGGTCATCTAGTTGCAGACAGAATGATGAGATTTAGGTTTGTTAGTAAAATACCATGAATTTCAGAGTGAATATGATGCATTGTAAATGAACATTGTGTTGGAATATAATTTGAATCAGCTCTGCCATAAAGTGGCTATTTCCTCACTTCCCATTCCATTCATGTGGTTGGTTTTGCACATCAGAAGGATTTACTGTTTTCTGACATTGAGGTGCATCCAGGATCAAGCACTATGACAATCATATTTTCTGTGTGTAATACCTGATTGCAGCAGGTGCACTCTGTGACAGGGAATATGGCAGAGCACTCAGGCCTACTCATATGCATCAGATTTCATGACTGCCATGAAGCTACTTCTTTTATCCACACCATATGGCATCTCAAAACACATGAAATAGCCTTTTTCTTGTGCCTGGATTGGCAAAAGCCCTAATCCAACAGCAAATTTCTACATGAAATCAGCAGGCTCTAACAAAATGACACAGTCACAATTCGGCATGGTATCAAGTGATGGCATTATAGCCATCCATCTGCCAGGCAACAGGGAAAGAGGGTCTTAAAGCAGCAGCCACAGTTCAAAATTAATCCCATTTTATTTCTTGTAAAATATGGCTGAGTCAATAAATGAGATACATTTCAATGCAAATGAAATTCCATGAAAACTTAGCTGCATCTGTCTGTCTGTATATACACATGCAGAAAGTTAATCTGCACACTGCTGCAAAATTAAAATTGCACTCTGACCCTGTGTTCAGGCCAGGCAAGTGCAGGCTCCAAAGTGTTACTCAGGACAGAATCTTAAAAGAGCCAAGTCTAAGTCCCACCACATGGTAGCAGCATCATCACATCATAGCAGGCTAATGAGCACCAGGGGATGTTTGTATCACATTTACTTCTGACATCTTCAGCCTACATTATATAAAATAAATACACTAATGTTAGATCAAGGGCTATTGCACAGGTTTAATCAACCAAGTCACTTAGTTCATTAAACTGGCTCTGTTTAATTGTATGTTTTTATTATTTTTATCATTTCATCAATGGCAGACTCTGAGACGTGGTGCCTGTAGTATGTGTGGTGATTAGGCTGCCCATTAGGCTATGGACACTGTGGAAATATTAATGCAGATTCCTTTGGGAATCTGTAAGGGATGGCCCCTCCCAAAGTCCTAAAATCCCCTTCAACCACTGGATTAATTTTAATGCTCTGAGGATTTTGGTTAAAATGAACATAGAAGTTAAAGTTACAGTAACCTCCAAAATACCCTTGGGGGTTATCAGCAGAGATGTGTTTTGTGCACCGCTTTTTATTTAGTTTTTTTCAAGCATTGTAGTTTTATTTAAAAAATGGGTTTATACAACACTGCTGAGAAATTTCTATGTGGTTTGTAGATTTGGTCTTTGCAGTCATGTAGTTTTGCATTTTTATAATGCTACAGGACCCTAAATAACATTATATTTGCTCTTATAAGAATTTTTTTATGCCAAAGATGTGTGATGAAGAACAAGATTTCATATTCTGTTGTACCATAAATAATTCTAGTTAAAAAAGAAAAAAAGAAAGGCAGAATGATTTCATGCCATTTGGCTCCTTGTCATGTATATATGCTAACTTTAATAAGGATTTATGGAAGGCAGACATAGCATAAAATGTGCTATGTTCTGAAGAAATATGGCTGTCTGACATTTATAATCTGAAATCTTGATTCATCAAAGAAAAAAAATAACAAAAATGGAGGCTAAATATTGCTTGCTCTAAGCTTTTCTTCTTGTGGAGGAGATTTCTCACCACATCATACTTTTTGATGCTGCACTCAGCAGTAAAAGGATTGAAAATACAGAAGAAAACAATGGAAAAATAGATTTAAAATAGATTTAAAACTGAATTAAGCTCTCTTAACAAAGTAAAGTTTGTTGCTTGAAATTGTTACTAAAGACTCAAAAAAGGATATGGAGTCATTTAATAAAATCATAGGGCTTTTTTTCTGGAAAATCAGGTAATATGAACATCATGTTTCATTTTGACAATGAAAGACAGTAATTTTATATTACACAGTAATTTTATATTACACAGAAAAGAACTCTCTTGTAGAATGTGGACAGAGAAGAAAAGTTAAAACACAGAATTAACACTGCTGGGAGATACCAGAGTAACATAAATAGTGCTGAATGCTGCACCATCCTTTGCACACACATAGAAACCTCAATGGCTTATCAGAAAGCTGTTCTCTTGTTCATGCAACAGAATCCAGACCAAAAATTATTGTCTGCATTCTGGCAATGTAAAATTATGCCTTTATGCCTGAGTGCATCTGGAATAATGAAGAATAATTTTAGAAACTACCTACTTATTAATAATAACTCTACTTATTCCAATAACAGCAAAACCAAATAACACTTGGTTATGATAATTTATTTTCAAAACACATTTCTGGTCCCAAGCTTTTTGTATGATTTAAATTTTCTTCACCAGTTTTGCATAATTTTGAAGATATTTCTGGGGTGCACTCATATGATGTGTTGGAATACTACAATAATTTAAAAGTAGTTTCGAAATGTTCTGTAAATATGTTACTTTAGTAACTTTCAGTTTAAGGCATGAAAGTTTAGTAAATAAAGTGAAAATGTTGCTACTATATCCAGTGACTCTAAAACAATTGAACAATGGCTACAAAGGAGTCTCTGTAGCTCCAGTAACAGGATTATGCAATCTGGAGTTTGTTTTCAGTTCTATTAAGTTGAAACATGCACACCCCCCACCCCTCAAACCTGTCCTCCCCCCCAAAGAAAAGGAAAAAACAAAATTAAAAAGGCACTTTCTAATCACTGCAATTGCTCATTGTGTAGGAACTCTCTGCAGCTATGTGGGCCCAGTTAGTGCTTTCCATTCGTGAATCCATGAAAAGGTTTGAGTTCCTATGAAGGATTCCTGATGTCTGTCATGCCTCCAGTGGCATGATTTTAGTGAGAGAGAGTAACTGCTTCTGACCTGGGGCAGGTTGCAAAGGCTTCTCAAGGCGTTTGCAGTTTGAGTAAGGATTTTATGTGCTGCTTTGATGTGTCACTTTCATTCTGAACCCTTTGCCAGGTGGGTGTCAGCTGGCCTCGTGGCAGTGGTGATATAGATCAGTGCATAAACCAGCTGCATATCTGCACTGTGGAGTAGCACCCCATTTAGTTAGGAAATAGTGGTGAGCCAGTGATAGATGTGACATTAACTGTGCCTGCATTTGCTGTCAGGATGTCACGTGCAGCCAGCCACGTGTGCTCACATCACACAGGACCAGGGCCTCAGCAGTGCTGTGTGTTTGTGCTTTTCAGGGTTTGTCCTTCAAAGATAACCCCAGAGCTGGGAGGACCCGGAGCTCTGGAAACACGTGTCTGTTCATGAGGGCAACACAAAACTGCAGAGCCCTGGAGATGAAGGGCACAGAATCTGAGCTCTACTGTGTCATGTCAAACCCTGCCAAAGAGCCTAAAGGCATATCATGGTTGCTGATGCCTCATTGTCCCTTCCCTTTGTGCTACACTCTCCTTGCATCTTATCTGCATTGCTTGCTTTCAATAATCACAATTATTATCTAAATAACTCAAAGATCCCTGCCTGCTGATTGGCTGCCCATCACCATTAGCCATTCAAAGAGCAAGGATTTGCATAGGAACTCTGGGCTTCTGTCTCAACAACTGTATTGTAAATATGCCAATTACCTGCTCTGGGTGCTGCAATCATTTTTTTTCTGATTGGCTGCTGATTTGAGATTTCTCAAGCAACTTTATAGCGACATAAACACAATGGTAACATTTTAGCTGAGGCAAAGAGGTCTAAAGCTTACCTAGAAAGACCAGGCAACTACAAAAAATAGAGAGCTAGGGTCGAAGGGAGGTTATTGTCTCTTGGGTGATTTATGGCTGATTTCTTTGCTTTCCAATCCATAATAGTGTACAGGCCATCAGTGCTCTTCTTCCGGGATTTACCACCACAAGCATATTTTCATTTATAGCATTTGTTGACTTAACTTTGTCTTCAGTATTGAAATGCTACAGGTGCAAAACAAGAATTATCCTTTAGAGAAGAGTCTTGATCTGTCAAAGAGAGGTGAAATTCTGGGGAAAAGGAATGACACAAAACTGGGAGGAAAGAGCAAATTAGCAGCTAAACAGAAAAAAAAAATAACAGCTTTACATTCTGTCAGGCTCTTTACAGATATTTTCACTTAAGGTGTAGACTGTTTAGTTTCCCATGTCATGTTAATAATTTCGTGCTTCTTCCTTTTTGTAATAGTGAAGTCCTGGGCTACCAAGGATGGGAGCAGTATCCAGCAAGTTGTTTGCTCTGGCCCCACTCTAGAAGCAAAATTGATTTCTCTGTTAACAGTTTTAAAACAGTAGAAATTTCTTCTATGTAGCTTTCATCTCTAAGTCTTCATTATAATCATGAAACATGATCTTTAGGAGGAAAACTAGCCTCAATGCAGAGGCACAGAATTGCTTGTAGGCTGAGTCCTACACACACTTAAGGACTCCTTCATGTTCTGTATGTAAATGTTTAAATTATTTCAGTATAATTACTGTCACAAAGGTTATATTTGCAGAAATAAGGAATTCAGGGATAATTTTTCTGACAGAAGCGAAACAGTGATTATTAAGAAATACATGGGGCTCTCATCATCAGTCTTCAAGCTCTAAGAATTTCCAGATTGTTTATCACTGTATTTTTGATTAATATCAAGGTGTCAATAGACCCAGAATTTTGCACTGAAGAATTATCTGTGGACATGTAGCCAACCAATCAAGTTAATTTGTTCATCCTTCAGAATTCACCAAGAAAGTATTTACTGTATTCTGAGTACCATCAGCTCAATCTCAAAGCTACAGAGAAAATAGTAACACAAAATATCTGTGCTGATTTTCTCCATGGTGAAAACTTCTCCATGTGTGTGTGCTTGTTTTAAGCAGTCTGTGTGGTCTTTCAACATCAAGAACTCCCATGCCCCATGTCCCACTTTTTCTTTGTGTTCCTATGTAGCAGTTTGGCTTCTGAGTACTGAAGATTAAAACTTTGAGGTTAAAACATGTAAATCTGATGAAATCTTGGTCAGGTGCATATTGGAACTTTCCCACAGCTGTGGGGTCTTCATTAATCAAAAAGTTGGTTTGTTTACACCCATGTAATGAGAGATGAACAGCAAACCTCTTAGCCAGTGGGTGATGCCTCTTAAAAGGATTCAGGATGTTTTTGTTTTCCTCAAAATTACAGAGCTGTGTTCAACCGCAGGAGGAAAATTCTGCTGAAATACTGGAGATGGACAGTTTTCCTTTCAGTGTTAGGTTCCTTCCAAGACAAGTACAGTTCATGTATTTTCCCTGTTCTCACTCAAAAGCAGGCATGAAAGGCCCTGTCTCCTGAGAGGAGGCGCTGGCTGAACGTGGGGCAGTTGTTTTGTAGGGGCAGTTTTTCTTTGCTGGTTGTGGCCTTTATTCCCCTTCAGTATTTGCTCCACCATTTCCCTTTGCAGAATCGCTGAAGATTTCATTTGGAGATATGTAACAGATATGCACTCAAACCAAATTTAGTTTGACTGAAAGCTGGACAAATGCAGCAGGATGGGTGAGGAAGACCTGTCTTGGTTAGAGGATGGCAGCAGGTCTTTAAACTAAATCTAGGGGATTTTGAGGCAGATTCACATACTGTAGAAGTATCCTGAAATTGTCAGGCTGGCAGCTCACCCTTAGTCAATCTGAGCTTGTGGCCCATGGTTAATCAGGTGCCAAAGCAACTCAAAGCCTCCCTGTTCCTCATAAAGGGAGAAAATTCAGTTTATTAAGCTTCATTCTTAGCTGGATACTCAGATTTATTCTGTCAAATAGGTCCTGAAGTTACAGAGACACTCTTAGATGTCCTTGACAAGCAACACCTTCTCTCTCTTTGGTTGATGGTTTGTTTGTTTGGTCAGTTTTTTAATATTATTTTTCACTAGGGCAAAATTATTCTGATGTTTTCTAAACTTGTGTTTGACACTAGCCAAAGAGAGCTCAATATGACTTACACAATGTACGTGGCAGTGGCTTCCTCAGGGCATTGTTTCAAGCACATCATTTTTCAACAACTCCAGAACACTACTTATTGATATTTTAGAGGTGCACAAAAGCTTGAAACTCTGACTATTTTGTAGCTAATTTATTCCCTTGCTGAGTGCTAGCCTAGCAACCACGCTGACTGAACCAGGCGTGTTTTTCACCGTGGGTGAAGCTCAGCTTTAGGGAAGGGTTCACGCTGACTGGCCTGCTCTGAGATTTGCTGGGAAGGAAATTAAACTGCAGTTCAGGGGAGCAAGCTGCCTTTCTAAAGCCTTCAGTGGGCTTCTGCTTTAACAGACCAAATAACAAATGCACTTTTTCTTGGACACAGAGGAAAGTACAGTAAGGTGAGAGCTATTTGGAGTGGCTCAACTGCTGCTTTTTAAAAGAAATCCCTCTCAGACCCCTGCCACACTGCACCTAAAGGCGTTTTCCTCCTTTTTAGCAAGGAGACAGAGTTATGCATTATTCAAACACCGGGGCTTTGGAAGCCAACAGAGAAACCTCATGAACACATTTTGGTTAGATTTTTAGCAAGAATACAGGCAATCCTCTGTTTACGTGACTTAAGTTGCACTTTGTCTCATAGTTCTGGGTAATTTGTTATAATGAATACAATGCAGCCTCAGCCTTGTAAGTGCTATTAAGAGCAGTATTGTTATTACTGTTGTTTTTAAAAAAAATAATTTCCTTAATAATCTGTATCTTTGTATAAATCCTGTACAAAATATTTATAAAGTACACTCCAGTTGACATTTTGGAAGTAAACATATCTTTCTAAATAGTTTTTTCTGGTGTTGCAGACTAACCCTCTTGGATATCAGGGGAGGCTAACCTGCAAAAGCAATCCTGGGTTTTTAGGATTTGGTCTTTTTCTAGGGCTCTTTAACCTTGCAGATTTTTTGCTGCAGCAGTATCACACAAGAGTAAAAATAGGCCTGAAGTCTATACATCAGTTTGCAATGTCAGATATTAATTAACATCTAGTTTTAGCGTGCTGTTCATCTTTTATTTTCTTCCACACGGAGGCACCTCCACACCCATGTACAGTGTTGTTCTTCTGACTGTTTTGGGGCACTGCTGTTTATTTACACACCTCCTGGTGAGTTAAACAGAAACAAAATTATTGTTACCAGTTGTTAAAAGATGGGAAGATAAGTTAATGAAAAGCCAGCGTAAGAAAACACCCATTCCAGGCACACTTGAATTATTGTAGCCCACCCTGCTGCTGCTGTTGATGGGGACAGTGGCAGAGCAATTACAGCACTGCCTCCTTGCCTGTTTTACCTGTTGTTTCTGGAACTTAGACACGGATTCAATTGAATTTTGGGATCTTATGCTCCTTGACAGACATACTTCCCCAGATTTTTCTAGATTTTGAACATATCTATAATTTTTACTTCACAACATGCTGTGATTCTGAATGTCACTACTTAACTATAGATTCTGTAAAAAAAAACAAACCCAGACTTAAAAAAGTTGTTGCCTGGAAAGTTCATGGGGCACCACATCATTCTTTTGCATTGGGAAGCTGTGAGTAATCACTCACTATTCACAAAGCTCTCATTATTTTGCTCTCTATGAGATTTTTCCTTTCCTTTCATTAGGTTTCTAACCTCTTAGGCTAGTCTTATATACAATATATTCCATTTTCTGGTTATTTTCACAAAATTCCTTTATGCGTTTTTCTGAGGAGTTTCACCCTGGCATTCTGAATTAGGTGAGCAGGAGTTCTGCTTGACTTAAGGATTTTTCTCAGTATTTATTATTTTTTCCAGGTGGCATATTCTTAAATAGGAAGGACTTTTTCATTTAAAATATATATATACATAGAAATAAAATGTCTGTAAATGACACTGCACAAAATTTTGAGTGCATTTAACTTGACCCTTTCTCAGGTATTATCTTATGACTTGAAACCCATGACCCAAAGTGTATATGCAGTTTCCTTTACCAGAGGAGTATTTAGAGCATTATTCTGCATAAATGTAGCTGGCAAGAGGTTTTCCAAAAAATGGAACCTAGAGTAGCAGCAGTACTGACATAAATTTTAAGGAAACAGCTATGAATTTTAGGTTACTTGTTTTGCTACATCTTGTCTCTGGCATGAGCAGCAGGACCACACCATTTGTTTTCATACTCTTGCATCAGTCAGAATTTATGGCAACTGTTGCAAAAGGTACTTACCCTCATCTGTGTCAATTTATTACTCCTCTTGACATTTTATCAGTGTATTTTTTTCTTCACTGAGAAGATAATTGTCACAAAAGAAAAGAACTTTCCAGAGCAGTCCATTTATGTACTAGACATATCTGACTTCATGGTTTTCTAACGGTTGGATTTAATCATGGCAGGTCTGCTAACATGAGAACACTGTTTGTGTTTCTATTTTCACCATATATTACTTCTATTTTAGAGTTTAGGATTACTTCTATGTGTGCTTTATCTAAAATTTAATTTTATTTTTTCAATTATGCGGAGAGTGTTGCTCATTTACTTAGATCTGCAACAGGTGAACAGAGAAACAGGAGCCAGAAGCAGCTGCAGCACCCACCCCTTTTTTATCCCCCAGCAACCGGGATGCATCAGGGATATTTCACTTTTCTCTCACGTAGTTTCTGGAAGCAAAACGTGGGAAGAAGAGTCTCAAGATATTGCCAAAAATAGACTGTCCTGCATGATTTTGTTATTAGCAGTTGGGCCAGCTCAATCCAGAGAAGCAGCCCATTTTTTTTCCAGGTACAAAATGTAGGTAAGAGCCAGGCAGGCAGTTGTTAGGCTTGATTTCCTTTTTGTTCCTTAGGAACTGCCCTGGGGGGGGGGGGGGGAAATACAAACTCGGGGAAGGGTTTTTCCCATTCTCTGTCTGCAGTTACCTCACATGCTCTGCACAGCTATGGGGGTTATGCATTATGTCTCAAGGACTCACAGCTTCACAGTATTACTGCCCAGCCTGATTCATGTCAGGGCACACACTGTTTCCCATTGAAATCTTCTTCCACAGGAATCATCACTCTCAGATTCCAGATACAGCATCTTCCTCTGATAAAACAATGTCATTCAGGGGAAGATGGAATGGTAATTATAATCAGAGTTCAAGCTGGCAGGAGATGGAGCAAAAATTAAAAGTGCTAAATCTGTAGCATTTTGATTATCTGACAAGTCCCCAGATTTTGCAGCAGAGCTGTGTTTAAATATGTAGTAAAGTGGCTCCTTGTAAATCAAGTCATAATTGTTCAGCTCTAGGTTGCAGGAGCCAATTTGAATTTTCTACTTCTCTACAGAATTCTCAGCTTTGATTAAGAGCAGAGGTATGAATAATAGGCTTCCCCCCATTAAATACACAGTCAGGAGAAAAAAGAAACAACAAAATATTCAAGATGTATTGTACAAAGTTGCAAGATACATATAACATTTATTTTAATACTGAGATTGAATTCCAGTCTTATAAACATGCAGTCTCACTAATTAAAGTGCAATGATATGGATAATGAGATTCTGTAATACCCATGGCCACCTCAGATGTGTCTGTGGTGTTCAGCAACATTACAGTTGTCATTATACACTTGAAAATTATTTAGATTTAGCAACTTCCAAAGATATTGATACAAGGTTTGTTGGTGAAAGGGACAGTAAAGAGCATTTTCCCAAGAAAAACACCCATTAAGCAGCATGTAAAATGTGTGATTTCTTACAGTGTTGATCAGTGAACTTTGTCAGGATCTTTCCTGCTCCCCAGATGAAAACTAGCCACTTGCAGCTGCAGGCCAAGGGTGTTTTGTTTTCTGTTTAGACACAGCTGTTCAGAAACCCCAGCAACCACATTTAATTGTTCTGGTTCTGTATTGAGCATGAATTATGTTTTCTGAAAATTTATCTGCGTGACCTCTAGTTCTTTTATAGTGTTGGACTTCTCGACTTTGAGTTGTAAAGGTTTTACCCTGAAAGATTATGTCTACTTTCAGAGACATTTCAGAAGGGTAGTATCATTTATTTCAGAAGGACAGAATTACTGTTATGGGTAGAGAACTTGGAAAAGCTCTGTTTTCCTCAATATTTTGTTTTGAAAAATATTTACAGACCTGTGCATATGTTTGCTTCCTGGATGGTTCTGCTACAAAACACAGTTGGTGTTAGGGTAAAAAAATCACACAACTTTGAGAGGATAGTGCTGTGGTGAGTTTGCTGTGCTCATTAACTTCTCACCATAATACCATGTAATATTTGTGATCTCTAGTTAACCCATGTTTTCTTTAGCAGAAAAATAAGCAGAGTAGGAATTTAATGAAGTGTCTAGAGGACTTTCTTTGCAGCAAGTGGCTGTACTGAATTCATTGCCTATCACTGAATAAGCAGCAGGATTCTTCAGCATCTACCAGATGCTACTTGAAGTCTTTCATTATCAAAAACTGAATGCAAATAAAATTGCACAGAACTATATCTAAATTGAAAGGGTTCTGATAATATAGTCTAAAAATCAGATTAAAACTTTTCCAGCAGCTGCTGGGGCTCCACATCTTCCCTCCCTGAAGCCCCTGAGCAGTGCCAGGGCTGTGGCAGTGTCTGAGGAGGGGCACAGCTGCCTGGGCCAGCCCTGCCCAGGGGTTCTGCACAGCTGGGAGACTTAGAAAGGAGGAAAGAAGGTCTTGAGGGAGGGGAGAGTTTTGCATCAAGTATTTGAAATGTTGATGAATAAGCGCTAACACAGAGCAGCAGCACATCAGGAATGTTTGCCAGAAATGCAGTATCATTTTAGTGACATTTTTAACAGTGTGGGAGCTTTGTGAATTAAAATAGCAATTCCTTTATCTAATCTCAGGCATCAGCATGAAAACAGATCCCCTGGAGGACTCAGGCAGAGGGGGATTGCCCTGTGTGCACAGCACACCCCATCCATGTGTAACATAGGAAACTGTACCTTCTGAATAGGTCTAACAATATTACAGCAAAGTCTCTGATTCTAGGAAATGTTCAAAATAATTGATTTTGTTTCTCTCATTTTTTTTTAAATGAAGTCGAGAGTGGAGAATTTATCTGCTTGATTCCCATTAGAGCTAACCAAGAATGCTTCACTAATTGTAATGTTACAGGGATTTGTAACTGATTTGAATGATTTTAATTGATTTGCTTCTATGGGCAGGCCTTAAAAGGAATACCTTAAAATGCCTTGGAAGCAAAGAAAATAACAGAGGCTTTGTGTAAAGTGCCAGTTAATTTCCTGTAAAGCTATGTATGTTTTTTACTTTAAGAATAAAAGACTAGCTTTTATGTCTATTAATTAAATTTTTCTTAAGACTATCTTACAATTTCAGAAAAGGGTTTTCTGTATTTTATTTTTATATTGTCTTAGGGAACACAGGGGTATACTGCAAAAATAGGAGTTTCTTTAAGATTTAAGCCATTGCAACAAAAGCCTAGGTTTTTGAGCCATGATTTTAAAACTTTGTTGAGATTAGTGCCTTTTGAATATTTTCCCTTGTGCCTTAGGTTCTAGCAAATGCCATTAACAAAATCCATATTTAATGGTTTTAAGCTCCTTTAAATAGCAAGATGTAGAAATAGATAGTAAATATAATGTAAGATAACATGTTCTTTGAAAGAGAGGGAGATAAAAAGAGGAAGCAAATAAATCTTAGTGTCTTTACACCATTTTGATTTTGGAGCTCTCTGCCTACAGAAGCCTCAAGTGCTGCGAAAGAAAATGTTGAGTTTGTGTAGTTTGGCTTACCCTGATATTTAAATTTTATATCTGAATTTTAATATTTGATCAATTCATGGAGTAAGTTTGAACTTTCTAATTTCAATTCTTCTACTCATTGAGGTAGATTGTAGTGTGACAGTAAACAGAATCCTCACTGAATGTCTTCCCACCAAAGAGAAGCTTTCCTGTTGAGCAGGCGCATCCACCTGCTGCTGTTTGCTGTGGTCACAGCCAGCCTTGCTCTGTCCTTGGGAAAGGAGGAATTGTTATCCACTTTCAGCTTCAAGCTGTGACAATATCCAGCAGAGGAGGTGGAACAAAGCAACGCCCGCCTTGCTGCCTGAACTCTCTCCAGGCCCAGCAGTGTCCATCCTGATCTGAGACACAAATCACCTTCTGCAAGGTCGTGTGTTTAGAAACTGTTCCTGCTGTTCAGATTCTTAATTAACACAATACACAGACTCTACTCAGGTTAACTCCGTCAGATTTAAGAGATAAGGCAGGTCTGGTACAGACATCATGTCCATAAATTGGTTCTTCCCTTGGCCAGATTTGCCAAGTTTATGGTACATTTTCCTGTGAAAAAGCAGAAATGCAGAATTGTATTTCTGTAGGACTCATAGCCAGTGTAAGGAAAACATGTGTTTCTTCTACTTGTTAGGAGTACATCAAGCTAGCTTTATGTCTCATGTCAGTAGACAATTTTTGACATGATTATAGCACTCTTGTTGCTTTACTTTCTAATCAATCTGAGTTGGGCAAAACTGCAATTATAATCAATGCTTATATTGACAGAGGAGAGTGATAATGGGGAATGGCAGAGGAGTAACAGGCATGGTTTGTTGTTCTTTTTGAGAGCTTGCAATAAGAACAGCAGTTCCATAGCCGAACTTATAAGCTAAACCCACAGTTTGGGAGTGTCCCAGTGGAAAAAATTTTGTCATCTTTGAAAAATCTTCAAGTTGTCTGAGTTAATCAGACTGTATTTCAGACATTCTGACCCTGTAGGTGACTTAATCTGATCCTGACTGAAGAATCTTAAAAAGTCTTTATAAAATCAGGTGTGGTCAGTTTGAACCTGAGTTCTGTTGAATGCTCATTTCTTAGCACTGGTGAAAATTGAGACATCAATTGCTTATTGGGAGCAGGGAGAGGAAAACAAATCTGCCTTTCTTTCACAACTGGAATGTCAGGCTCTGCACTCTCAGCTTCCCTTCTCACATCAGAGTTCATCCCCTCTTTTTGTTGCATATTAAACTGCCTTGAAAAGGAGAGGCACAGGGTCACTCAGTCTCAAGTCCTGCACCCAGAGAGGCCCCAGCACAATAAGGAAAGATTGAATCTCACCACATCAGGCTGTGGAGCATCTCATCTGCCAGCCAGTGGTGTCCCTTCCTCCCTGGGTGCTGAGTGAATGTGGAAATGAGACACTGTTCCCTCTGTGTCTCACAGGGTTTTCCTGGATGGGACACACAGGGAGTTAGGCACTGGGGCTGCAGAAAAGACTCTTCTGAGGCTTGAAAACAAATTAGGTGTCTATAGACAGCCTCGATTGGGACACCACATTCCAGGAAAGAATGTGGGATCAGGTACAGTGTGTAAGATTATGAAAATGGTTGTCTGAGGTCCAGCGTAGCACAGCATTGTGTCTTTGTCAGTTGTGTCTGCCTGTAGCTGAGGCAAAAGTTTAAAATGCAGTGAAAGTGTGTGTGGGTAGCTCACAAGGTTACTGTCCCAGCATCTGAGTCCTGGTCTCAGCAGCTTCCCAAGCCAGGACTGACATCTGTGTATTTGAGAATGCTTCCTCAACTATTCTGACTGGTTTTTCAGCCCATATGAGCACTTGGCATCTCCTTTACACTCTGGGAATATGTTGTGGAGGCCATCTATGCACTTTTGGGCTAAGCATAGGCTTGGTTTCTGCTACATTAGGGTGTAATAAAAGTTACTGTAGTGAGAATCACCCTGTTAGTTGGTTGTTGAATGATTCCTGGTGACCATCCGTCATTTTTGGGTTGATGTTGATAATATTTGCATCTCTGTATTTAATGGTATGTGGACTGTGGTGTTCTGAATGTGCTGGAAAAGGCTGGCACTTCCCCCTCGAGGAGCTGGGACAGCATGTGGCTGCTCAGAGCTTGGTCCCCATGTCAGAGGCTTGGGCAGTGGACCCAAGTGGAATGAAAGCCCTTCTTGTCTTCTGGGATGGGGAAAGCACTTCATCCTAGCAAGGTGCCTTAAGCAAAGGATGCTTCAGGGAAACATTAATATAATAACAGTCCCTAGTCCAGGAATCAGCCTTTGAGAGAGTCTGGAAATGCTATCTCCTTGTCTAAATAAACTTTAATTTAAACGTTATCCTTGATAAATCTGGAGGCATTCTGCTTGGTAATTCCTTAAATTGCCATGTATTTGGTGCCAGATAGTTGATCTATTGGGTGATATTTTTGATTCAGTAGGAGACATTTTTGAATCACATGGTGGATTTGATTTACTGTAGGAGATATCTGTTTTGATAGATGATGCATCTTGCCCTGCGTTGAATAAGCAGTGATTCAACAGGGATGTGTCTGATTTGGTGAATAAAATATTGTATCTGATTTTGATCAATTTTTCTGTAATACACACATTTATTTTAATAGTTGATGCATTTGTTTTAGTTTGAAGTGTATCAAATTCTTCATGTAATGCTCTTTCTTCTGTTGGAATGATCTATGGATTTTACAAGAAATAGATATATATTTCAATTAAAAATTAAATGTTCATTACTGGCTGCCTTGCATTCGGAATATTCTTAAATATCTCAAATTCTCCTCACGTAGGCATTTGTGGTGGTTGGATGTAAGGCCTCTGTAAAGTGTAAACAAAACCACTTCTTTGGCAAAACCATCAGTGCACTATTATGTGAAGGTACAATGTCTTTTTAAAGAGAAACAGATTCTGTTTATGCCTCACATGAAGAGCTTCTGTGTGTGCCGCAGATATTTAAAATTATTTATAATACATGGGTACTTCATAATCATCATCAACCAGGCTTTTTTGCTGCATATAAGTGTTCAATGAGAGTTTTTAGCTAGAATAAATAGATGCAGGATTTAGGGGCAGAGATTTTCACTTTTAGGGTACTATTACTCTGAGCTTTTTGTTTGCTTGGGGTTTTTGTGGTGGGTTTTTTGGTGTTTTTTTTTTTGTTTTTTTGTTTTTTGTTTGTAGGTTTTGTGCCATAACTTTGCTCCTTTCCTATCCCAGAACACACGGATTTGTAGAGCTTCTGATGACCTCTAATCTGTACCTGATCAAGCAGCCATTCAATGTAATTTGGTGCATATTTTCACTAAAGGGTAAACTGCAATACATTTTGGCTGGCACCAAATTACCTTATTTTATGTATTTAAATGTTACAGGGGTAAAGGTCATTAATTTCCCTGGATGCTTCTTATTGTATTTAGTTCCATGCTACGAAAACAATTATATTAGGCTTAGCCCTTCCTGACCTTTTTTATGTTACTACTTTTATTTAATACCAAAAAAAAAAAAAGAAAAAATCTACAAGAAGGAAACTGAGCTAAAAATAATTAAAACTATTAACCATTCCCCAGGCTGATACAAGATTATATAAAAGTGTAGCCAACAGAAATGAAAAGCTGGAACAGGATTAAAAGAGATAATCTGAAAGTGGAACGAATGATAAAAGCTGGGGCTCCCCAGCAGAGGTGCCACAGAGGGAGGCTGGGAGGCTCAGCCCTCCTCTTTCCCCCTCACTCTCATGGTGGGTGCAGGGCTCTGCTGGCACTCTGGAGAGCCCAGCTGTGCTTGGCCACAGGGCTTTGTGCTCTAAGTCCCCAGTTTGCACAGCAGATAATTCTGAGCTCCTCTGGTGGTGTCTTCAGATGACAAGAGTCAGGCCTTGCTGTTTTAGCATAAAATAATTGTCCTGAGTTAGGGGAAATGGGATTAAGATCAGGTGTGTTAGTGCTTCCTAATCTTGATCCATAGCTGTATACATTACTTTAGTTTTTAAGGTAAGAAGTATTTTACACATTAAACCTACAGCATGAGATCCTCTTTACCACTTCAGAAGGAATGTGAGATCAGAGAGGTGCCCTTGTCTCAGCCTGCCTGGCAGGATATGTAGAGCAGTGATAAAATGGCTCATCTCCTCTGATACAGGTGTAGCTCCAGGTTGAGCACTCTCAGCTTTCTAGGAACTATTTCTGGGTTCCCCCAGGAACATTCTGCATCAAGCACTGATCTTTCCTGAGCAAGCTGCCAGGTTTGGAAAAGGGAAGAACTAAGCTATGTAAAACTGGCTGTGTGACTTCGGTCAGGATAAGCATTGCTACCTTAGTGTGTTTGTTTTGTGCTGCCTTAGCACATGAACAGAATAGATGCTGGGGCTGGAAGGCATTCCTAGTGCCTGCAAGCCCAGGAGGGATGAGGGATGCTGGCTGCAGGCAAGCTGAATCCTCCCTTCCATCCTCAGCAAGGTTTTCCCACAACTGGAATGTTCTCCCTGTAGTGAATTGCTTGGGAAAATGTCTAGGGCCATATTCTCCTCCAGGCTCTGGGCTAGTTTTGGACAAGAGCATCTGTACGATAGAGAAAATGTCATATGATGTTAAATAATAATAGTTATCTATTCACCTTTTCATCAGAAAGATTATTGACTTTTGATTTTGAGCTTTTTCAGAAAGAAATTTTGTTGTTCATGCACCCACAGCCAAGCTTCATTTCCAGCTCTTGGGCAGCTCTCACAGTGTTCAAGCACTTCAAGAGTTGTGAATTTGGATATTTAAATGCTGCCAGGCTCTTTAATATTTTATATTAAATTTTATTAGAAGTTCTTGAAAGCTTTGAGCATTCATTTCTGCAGAAGGTGGTAAAAAGCCCATATAAGTGTCTACATATGGAGACCCATTCACAGATAAGTGACAACAGTACAAGTTTCTAAAGTTGTAAAAAGTTGTCATTTTGCTTTCTTCTTGAGCAGCTGGGCTGTTAAATTACCTGGGCTGTGTAATGGACAATACACAGGCTGTTGAGAATTAAGTATAAAGCCAAACATGTGGCCTTTAAAATTTTTTCTGACTTGTTCCAGCGTGTAGCACTGCATTATGCCCGATCACATTGGCGTGATAGGCAAGTGAAACAAGACAGCTCCTGCTAATGAACAGAGAAACACAGCAGTTTGCTAGTTACCAAATTCACTTAGAGTAGTTCAGGGCATTTGGAAGTATTATGGGAGAGACAGTTATTGCTGAGAAGAGCTGAGCTGTAATGAAATTAGGGATGTGAAAACCATATGTTTGCTTCTGTTTTACCAAAGCATGAAATGTTCTCTTACTGTATATCTGTAGCTTCTGTCTGCTTTAAAATAAAGATTGTGCTGCAAGATCACTTAACTAGGGTACAGGGTACAGATCTAAATTTTAATTGAAAATACATTTAATCTCAGCATGGTTTGTTTCAGATGGGTATCTGGCTTTATGGCCGTTATACTCAAGGCACATTTGTGTGTTGCTTATGATTATAATGAGAGAAAAACAACTGCAAATGTGTCCCAACCCTTCCACAATAATAGCACTTCGTAAACCATGATGGAAAACAATATTTTAATAACCATAAAAATTTCTGTGCTCCTTGTTGCCAGTTCTGTTTGGCCATGATTACAAAGTGCAGTATGAACATGGGCTGGGTATTTTTCACTTTAAACTGTGGTCAGATTAGATTGTTTCCTCTAAATTTTCAGGTGCACCCAAATTATCTAAGCCTAGGAGTGTTCACTAGTTTTCATAAAATTTGCCTTTATTTTCTCAAAGTAGAAGCTGTTTCCAAACCTCTCACTGTAGCAAGGACAGCTGGAAGTGCCCTAAGGTCGCCTCTGTCTCTGCTGTGCTCTGACCCTCGCCCATCAGCTCCTTGAAGTGGAACAGTTTTCCCCGTTCTCCACTTGAGCTGGTCAGTTGAGGTGAGGGAAGGCAGCCAGCATCAGACAGAAACCAATTTTTACCTCCTATTAAACTCCAAACATGAAAGGTAAGGAGTGCAGACAACCTTGTCATCTCCCTGTCTGGGTAGCCAGTGACTGACACAGGGGGGTACCTGGCTACCTAGAGGGGAGCTCAGGACTCCTTTCAAATCATTTGTTGCTGGGATTTTTTTTATGGTTGAACTTCATGAGGACTGGGCACACTGCAGAGGATGGGTGAGGGAATTTAAGGGCAGGGAATTAATTAGAAGCTATCAGTGACTGAAAGGACAAGTACGATGGGCTCAGCAGGGTGTCAAAGAGTGCTAAAAATGATAATGCCAAATTGTTTTGATCTTAGGTGGGAAGACAGAAATATTGCCTTGGATAATAAAGAAAGATATAAGAAACATTCTTTAGATCTTTGCTAATGTACTTTCAAAATCCTGTGAGGTACTTGCATGGACACAGCATTTTCTGTGGAGTTCTGAATTGCTTTAAAAATAAGAAGGTTCTGGTGAGTGTCATTTCTGGTGAGAAGACAAGACCAGTGTCCTCTTCACTTGTCAAAATTATTCTGGTGGAATATGATAGCGTTTTAGCTTCTGCAGTTGTCTAAGACCAGCCTTATTCTGTTGTTAAAAGTGTCCTTCCAAAGTCATTTAGCATCTCTGAAATTCTTTCAAGTATGCACCAGAGCAATGTGATGAATAGCTGTCAGCCCACATTTGGGCAGTATAACATGTTATAAGGATTAACTAACATTATTTAAGATAATTGCCTCAATAATCTGTCAATTGGCAATAAATTTTCCTTCCTATTATAATTTTTTTTAAAGTTGAAAACTCTCTGCAGGATTGGAAAGATCTCTCTGATTTGGCATAAAGGTGTAACAATGTAGTTCAGGCTGCTTTTTTTCTTCCTGATGTTTTTCATATTTTGAGTCTATCTTCTGGACTTTGAAGGAGCTCAGTCTTTCACCGTTTCTTTTTTCCCTTATAACTTATTGCTTTGGACTGGCAGCATTTGAAATTGTCTTTCTTGATTGACCTCTGGGAGCTTTATTTACACCTTGAAGATGTTTCTATTACAGCTGAGAACAAATGGTGCCTTTTACTACTGCTGTTATATTTACTTGGATGGGATGTGGCAGGTCAGACCCATATAACGCCACCCTCTGTCCCCTCCCAGCATGAGACACTGTTTGCTTCTAAAGCTGCAAGTCCCACTCCAGCTGGACTTCAGCTTCTTGAGGCCACTTCTTACCCAGGCCCAAAGCTGTTTTTATTAGCTGTATAAAGGTCTCTCCCTGCAGAGGTATTCTTGCCATAAATTGCATACTCATTGTTAGCCCCATTTCCTAACTGAGGAAAATAAGGCTCAGAGGATTTAAGGCTGTGGTTTCCACATTCAGAAATGCACCAATTACCTGTGCACAGTTATTGTAGCTGCACACATGCTTTCTGTACTCCAGAAAGCAATTCAGTGCATTAGATCCTGTTTCCATGTACATTTGAACATTTGATTAACATATTTGTGTACTGGAAAAGCAGCTGTGCCCAGCTGGGCAGGAACAGCTCCCAGTGAGTTCCACAAGGTCATTCAGCAAATGAATATTGAACCTGAAGCTGGATAAAGTCTTGCTTTTATTAAGTAGAAAATAAACTGCTGAAGAAAGTTTCTTCTAGATTATATTGCCTGTTGAGTTTAAACATGTTTTCCATCTCTTAGTGCCAGTTTTCCTATTGTTCTGCTATGAAATAGCTCCCTGTGAACTGTGCAGCAGTGCCATTTCTAAAAGATGGGTATGTGAAGCAGCAGTATACATACTTTAATAATAAAAAACTTATTGCTGCAGCAAAAGTGTTGGTTCAGCTCTTTTTCTGTGCAGCAGAACAGTGGCACCCAGTGGCCATTCATGTAAAAATACTAACCACTAAAATTTCACAAGCTCGAGTATCAGTACAAAGAAAAATGAAAAGATAAATAAATCATCACTTGTGTGTCTTTTGTTTCTGTATGCCTATAAATATTCCTTTCAACCCTGTAAGTTCTATAAAAATTTCAAGGACATTTCATGTTCTCTCATGCGTATATCTGTGTTAACCCTAGGATATATACATATGCTTGCAGGTATGCCTATAACACTTTCATTTGGATTCATTTCTAAAAATAAGTTTACTCCTTTCTGCTTTTAAAAAGCCTGTTGGCTGAATGGTTGCAGACAAATACTGATTCATGTTCCCTTGGCTCTCCATTATAGCCAGGAATGCTGTGGATTTGGAAATCATGCCAAAAGGCAAAGTTTTGTAGCTGCCATGAAGAGCTGATCTTCAGGTGAAATTCTGAATAAATGGGTGCAGCTCCATATATAAACATACACAAATAGAGACCTGCCTGATCAGCCCTTTAGTCCTGTGCTGAAATGAGCCTGTCACTTGGGCTAGGCTGGGCTTACAGTAAACACTTCATTACCAGAGGGTTGGAGTCTTCTTGTGGAGTGAGTCTTCAACAGCAGTTGTCTTTCTGTCTGCAATTCTAGTTTAGATCGGGGAAGCCTTTTCTATCAAAACTGTCAAAATTTTTCCTGTGAAAAATGTAGTTTTTAACATTTAAGATGCTCCACCAAACCCCAGTTTCTTATCAAAAAATAACCAGACATCTCAGCATATAATCTCTCTCAGATCATCTGAGGGTTAAAGGCAGTCAGGTGAGAAAAATGTATAAGTAACTTCTGTGTCTATCTAAAGATTTTGTGCAGGCACTCTATTTCAGATAATGCATAAGCATGAATTTTGCCCATATTAATAGGCAGCAGATCTAGGATCTGTCTATCCATGCCCTGAACCTAAAATAGAAGGTGCATTAGCCATCTAAGTTTTATAGCAGTAAAAGAATTTAATGTATTAAACAGCTATTCTTGGGTTATAAAATATTTCTAGCTTTAAGAAAGTTTAATAAGCTAAGTTCACTTGCTTGCGTATTGGAAACAAAGTCAGTTTGATGTTTGAATTGGTAATGGCTTCTTAGCTGGAAAACTCATATCTTATGTTGAATTATTCTAAATCAGACAATAAAAATGATTTGAAGGAGAACTCAGAAATAAAAAGTACAAAGGCTTTAAATAAGGTATGTTTAATGTCCCATGAGTCAACAAAATTGCTTTTGGTTTAGACTGATTTTATATTATTAATAGGACTGTACAACAATCTCCTACAAATCCTTTATTCCATCAGTAATGCCTTTTGCCTAGGGCCAGCATAGAAAGTATGCATACAGCAGAGAAATAATTGTGAAATTAAGATCTAAAAACTTGAAAAATTCCAGGAATTCGGGATTTGATTAGAATGTTCAGCCACTGTGTGAGTAATTGCAGTTGGACTTGCCTTCTATGGGCAGTTTCTTCTTGACTTGGAATTCTTCTCCTTTCCTTTTTTCTGAGAACCAGAAAAAAGATTAAAAACCTGAAGAGTAAAAAAGTGGAATTGTGTGAACAGTTTGTAAAGTACAGTGCCACAAGATGGATTAAAAAAAAAAAAAGCCACTAATAATCTTTTAGCAGATGGGGTACAAATGTTTTCTATCCTTTTGTTGACAGCAGCCCACGAGCAAATATCTGAAAGCTTTTCTGAGACTGGGAAATGTAAACAAAGATTGTTGCCTTTGAGTTAAATTTTCTGAAGTTTTTCTGGAGCAGTTATTTTCTTACAGACATCTCATGCTCCCACAGAGTGTTGAAGGCTGATGAAATGAGTTCCAGCCTTTGGATAGCAAGGTGTAGGAAATCAGAGTGAGGAGAGCCTGGCCTGTTGTGGTAAATGCAGCAGTGATTCTGTGTGGGAAAACTGGGAGAAAATTCTGCTTGTCCTTCCAAAAATGCTGCAGGAGACAGAAGACTTGTCCCTGCAGCAGCCCAGACCCCAGCCAGTGTTAGATGCACAAACAGGGGGAGAAAAGAGACGTGAATCTCTTTGCAGAGAGTGAAGAGGAGTGGAGGAAGCACTTGAAGTGAGGACAGCTGCCTGTTGGATGTTCACAGAGAAATGAGGCTGGAAAAACTTGGGCTGGGGACTTTGGCCATAGTGAGAATGTGCCCTGGAAGCTGAGGGAACAAGAGAATCCAAGAACAGGAAGGAGTAGTGTGAAGAATAAGTTAGAGAATTTAATACAGAGATATTAGCGTATAGGCAGGGGTATGAGGGGAACCGACAGTTAAATGAAAAGGAAAAGGAAATAGTTGAAAGACAGATGAGATGTTTAGAAAGTTGACAGAAAAGGGTAGGCATGAAGCCCCTGAAGACTCCAGGATTCACCTCAGAAGGAGAAGATTGACAGACCTTTAAGAAAGAACCTGAGAGAAGGGCTTGAACTTGTCCTTTGTTTTCTTGGAGGCTGGCTACCTGGGACGAGCATGGCGTTTTTAGTGTGTCTGGAGAACTGAACTAATTAATGAGGTGAGGCAAAGGTTCAAACCTACTCAATGTGCTGAGGGGGAGAAAAAGGCCTGAACCTTTGAGAAAACCTGATTATGCCACCTGTAAGGCAGAAGTTCTCTAGACTGTTACATGACTCTGAGATGCATTGAGAGATTTTTACAAGCACACCTTCATTTACAAGCCTGAAATAAAAAAAACAAACATGACCAGTGAAAAAAGAAGGTGCAGAAAACTTTTAGGGTTCATGTGTAAACAAAGACTGCCTGCGCTATCAGAAACCCCTGAGAGGGAGACATGTATTTCTAAATACTCCCATCTTAGAGGTCATAACCCATCTTTCCTTTAGCAGCTCACCATGTATTGCACACCCATGTGGAAACTGTTGTAGTTGATTTTGCAGAATGAGTACCATTGGTCTTTTTGTTCTTATTTTTTAAGTGGTAAACCTTTATCCACCCCATCCTTCTCAAAAAACTAAAATATCAAGTGAATTCATCTGTGAATCCTTTAGGCCTTTCCCATCAAGTGTAAGAACTAAGCAGTTAACATTTGTAAAGCATATAATACAGATTTTAAGAGCTTTCAGAATACATGCACTGTTCTGTTGAAACTGTGTGCATTGAGTTGGGCTTTATTTGAAATATTATTTTTTTGTTTGATGTTTTTTAAAGTTTGCAACAGCAGAGTGATCTCATTCAGGCTGCTGACTCCACTCTGGTTGCAACAAAAACGTAGGAGAGGGCAACAGCTGGAGATTACTTCTGCAAAGTTGGTGGTTAGATTTAAAATCTGTATTTTAAAATACTGGCTTGTATGAACAAGGTCAAGAAATGAATGCACTGTCCTCTTTCTTTTTAACTAAGTATTTTCCTTTGTTAAGAAAATACCAGGAAGAAGAACCTTAAGAGGAAAGGTCCCCAGCTATATTTGTTGGTGCCATGAGGTGTGATGGGTGTGGGTATGGGTGATGGCAAGTGTTGCCTTTTTCCTAACCTGGAAATGAAACTTGAGATAATTTTAGTAAGGAGGTAATATAGGAGTGGACCTTTATTTGAAGGCCTTCAGGAGCAGTTACGGGAAGATGTCCACAAAAGCCATATTTTGAAATAAATTTAAATAGGTTTTAGGAAATTAGCATAATTGATGAAAAGCACAAATTAGGAGGATAAGTGGTGATGAACTTCACCCCCAGGTCAAGCCAGTTTTCTGGAGCACCCCCTTTTGATACGAATTGCACTGTGTCCATGAAAATACATCTCAGAGTAGTTGTTCTAAGCCTTGGTTCTCAGGGAGAACAAAGGTAGCACTGGGGCCTTCTACCTCCCAGGGCTTGGAGCTCTGGAATTTGTTTTGTCTTTCTGCCTAGGGAAAGGCCTTGGAAAATTACTGGGAAATCCAGTCACTAATACAACAGGCTACGGAGCTACAAATAGGTGTGTGAAGAATACAGAGAACATAGGAAAGAGAAAAAGGCAAAGCCCAAATGGGCATCACAGTAACCAGCCTGAGTCTCACTCTGCAGCTTCTGCAGGGCACTGCCCACACGTCCTGTGCCCTTTGTGCCATCAGCACCTGTCCCCACCTGCAGGTGCCCAGGTATCCCTTAGCAGGGCAGGGAGAACCTGCTGTCCCTGCCAGGGCTGGGACACTCCTGTCACACCCAGGCATGGGAGCAGGGCTCACTCCTCTCTTCAGACAGGCCCCAAGCTTAGCTGAGTGCCAGGGAAATCAGTCGATGGCCATGGAGGATTTTTCCCTAAATCCTAGAGGCCAGCCCTGGGCAGTGAAGTGCATTCGCTCAAGGAAATAGCAAATGAAACGTTTTTGATTGGAGAGGAGATTTACTGACTGTGTGGCCATCCAGAAGGTTTGGGGCTTGTCTTTTCTGTTCTAACTGAAAGCTGAGAAAGATGTTTATTTACCTTTCTGCAAATTAGGAATGCAGTGCCCATACAAGGAGAGTTTTTTTCATTTCAGCTGGCTCAGAAGACACAGTGTTTCCAGAGACTCCTTCTCAGGTCTAAGACTCTCTGTTGTCATTCATGTCATGTTCAGTAGAAGTGATTTATTGCCTGTCTGCAAGTCAAGACATTTGATCATTATCATCTTCTTTTTCCTCCACATCAACCTTTTCCCATTTTATGCAAGTCCAAGCTAATTTAGATAAGGTCAAGATCTAGGCCACTCCTTAAAAGTTTTTAACATGGCTTTTCCTTCAGTGCCTTCTCTCTCATTCTTGAAACATCTTTTGTAGTATCCCCAAGGCAGAGCTGGAAGAGGAGGTTAGTGGGTAACTCAGTAGTTAAGCTATCCTCCAACATCTGATATGCCTCCAAGGCATTAAATTTTTGCTTGTATCTGTTAAATTGCTGGGAGCTTTCTTCAGTGGTTAATCATCTTCATGAAATATGTGGGGTTTGCAGTGATGCAGAACTTGGAAAAATTCTCCTCACATTATCCTTCTAAAGGTGGAAAAATCGATATTACAGGTTTATCTACATAATATCTGGAATGTGTGTAAATATATCTTTATGTGTTATAGCAAAACAAATTAAAAGGCCATTTAACCCTTCTTATAAATGGGATAGGACCTTACATCATCCTCTTCCCCATTAGCTATGAATGCAGAAATCCTCTCTGAATATTTCTTCTCATGTTTAGTGTGAAAAGCAAAGCAGGAACAAGATTTTTAAAGGATCTTTTTCTTCCCAAACCATCCCTGCAGACACTTTCTGAAAAGGATAATCCATCTTAAGACATGTTGACTTGCAAATTTGTCATGCCTCTGCTAGATAGGAGAGTGCTGCAGCAACTAAAGGGCCACCAGACACAGTTCTATCCTCCAGCGATATCCTGAGGAATTTTGCAGAGTTGGTGATGGGCTTTGTGGGCTGCTTGGACCATAAAAGTCAGAGTGCAGAGCACAGGACAGGCAGCATTAGCAGGGCCAGGCAGGAACAGCCCCCTGCACTTTAGGGAACAAGGAGAGAGGGAGGAATTTCTATAAGTTTTTTCCCCTTAAATCACAACTTGAAAGGAGGGTGAGTGTTCTTTTTGCATATCCCTGGCTCAAGTGCATTGAGATATCCCAGTCTTTTTCTGTGGCTCAGCAAAGAATTATGTCTGTGTATTTATTGTGTTAAATTATTTTTAAATGTATCAAAGTCCCTCAAAAACATCGATTTTGCCAGACTGATTTGAAATCCTTCTTTTTTTTTTGTAATTTCTGCTGATATCTTACAGAAAATGAAATTATCTTATTCACACAGCCACTTAGTCTTTTCTTTCCATTATAAGAAGGCTAACATTACTCATATCATCACTGTGATACTGAGTAAAATCAATAGGATTTTAATTACTCATGGCCTGTGCTTCTGTTATCTAAGGCTGCCATTGCACACAGAGTGAACCTGAGGCAAATTTAGGTATCTCTGAATTACATTTGGTTTGTGTTTGTAGTGAGGGTTTTCACAGCCCAGCAAAGTGAGCTGGATGTGGCAGTTGGTGCTCTGCTTTGGATCATGTGGTGGTGTTTGGTCAGAGGTTGGACTTCACGACCTTGGAGCTCTTTTCAAACCTTAATGACTCTGTGGCTCTGTGATTCTAAGCTGTGTGATTGATTGATTAGTGTTTTGTTTGGAATGGAGCTGCACTGAAAGACTGAATTGCGCAAGGGCAGGAGCCAAAACGGGGAGGGTGTGCACTGCTGAGTCTGGGAGATGCTGGCTCTCAGTCGTGCCTGGCAGAAGTGACACAGAGCAGGAAGGAGCAGCAGCTGAGGTAGCTGGGACCTGCAAACTCTTTCTCGGGTTGTTTGTTGTTTGTGGCCAGCTGAAATGATGCAGCACTTTGTACCTGTGACTGCTTCTGCAGTGGGGCTGGGCTGGGCTGCCAGGGCCATCCAGCTGAGGAGTGGGGAGCTGGGGGGCTCAGCACAGCTGGCCAAGGGGCTTAGCCTGAGCCACAGGGACACAGCCCCAGGCTTCCTGCCACTTGAGCTCCACTCCTAGAAATTGCAAATCTGAGCGAGGGCTGAGCAAGCAAGATTATCTTTGCTTCAGTTTGTTAGATGATGAGCATGCAGATAGACATTCTACTCAGCACATTTGAGAAGAGCTGAATTTCTGCTCTTAACCGTTCTGTAAATCTGCAGTGTCACATCCTAAATCCAGACTTTGCCAAAAGTTTTTTTTTTTTTTTTTTTTTTTTTTAGTTCAAAGAACTGCATTGAGTTAATTTGCTTTTCTCGTGCTCCTCCTTTTCATGAGCATTCACATGGTTCTGTTCTGCTAGTCAGTTCCTCAGGGAGGAAGGGGAAGGAATACACTTCAAAGTTTTATGAGGGTGCACTCACAGAAGCTTAATATTAAATTTAAACTTGAAGATGTGCATGCCTTCATTTCTATTCTACTGTGCACTCTCTGACTCTGGAGTATTGAACATGCCAAGAAAGTTCAGAATGTGGTTTAATTTTTAGGAAAGCTGTCTGCTTAAAAGTGGAATGCACCTGAGGTTGAAACTAACTACCAGAGCAAATTCTATGATAAAAAAATTAAAAATACATGTCAAATAAATTATTCCTTGTGAATTGTTTGCCTTTGACTTAAAAAGATAAAAAAATACCCACCACAAAACCAATTGTGTTTTGCAGTTAGTTTTAAACTTTTTTTATATTTTTAATTTTAATATTCATCTTATAAACTGCTTTGTGTTTTTGTGAGAAAATTTTATGTGAATTCTGCCTCCAAACTCAACCTCTGCTGGGAAAATTATATGAAAATTAAGTTACAATGCTATGTAGTGAAAGGAAAGACCAATGTTACTTCCATCCTGAGGCTGAAAGTGCCTCTCTAGCAACAGGAAATAGAGTTAACCTTGCCAAGAGTTCCTTGTGAAGCAGATGGAGAGGCAACTAACAACCTTGATGAAATCTTGTTGGCTAAGCCTTCCGAGTATCCACGGGGCTCCCAGAGCTACCTATCAAAATAACTCCATCACTGCCCTGTATGAAAGTGTTCTTCACTCTTGGCAGTGGCTGGAGCAGTTTTGCACCCTTCCCCCTCCCTGCACAGAGCTGTTTGCTTTGAACACCCAGTTAAACTCTCAGTTATCTCTTCATGTGATGAGTGATTACAGGTCTGTCCTGATTCCTGAAAACCTCCATGGCCATGTGCATCTTCTCTCTTTCAAGGCTTTACACTTTTTTACTGGTATTCAAAAGATGCCCAAAATGTGATAATTAGTGCCTGCATGCTTTTTATGGCTACATAAAATAGTATTATATGTGGCTGAAGGGTAGAAAAGGATATTTGGTTGTTGAGTTAGACTGGTTTGCTGAATGCAGAGACAGCCTTGGGCTCTGCTGGCATTCTCAGATGCACAACATGATCCAAAGGCTGGTTGTAAGATGATGGTATCAGGTCTCTCTTTTCTTGCTGCTTGTGGGTTCTGAATATAAATCACAGTCTGTGTGTGCTTCGGCTGATCCTCTGTTCCCACTGTGACCTTAGAGTAAATGTATTGTTTTTTCATTTATATTTAAGAACAGATGAAAGTGTGTTGGGACTTGCTTCCCTATCCACACAAACTAAATCAATATTTCACACACATTCTGTGTTGGCAATTAGCTGTTCCCCATCAGAAGTAACATCTGCTTTAGAAGTTTCCACACCATCCATTCTGTTTGTTTTTATTCTTGCAAGTGTTCAACCAACTAAAGTGGGATCAGAAGTTTGTTTAATTGACATTTCTTTCTTTTCCACTGCAAGAGAAGTGTCCATACAGAAAGGACTGTGAAGTGAGTAGATATGCATGTGTAGAGTCATTGATGTGCTCCCTCTGCTCCCCCTGTCTGCTGCTGAGCATTCACACCTGTGTCTGCGTGTCATTTTAATTATTAAGAGCTTCTCAGTCCGCAAAGCCAAATCCTGCTCTTTGATATGCATGGAGCCCTCCTCTGAAGCTGGGGAAGCCATAGCAGGTCCCTGCATGAGCCATGCATGACTGGATGTGGTGTCAGGCCACTTGAGGGGCTGCAGTGCTCACCAGTGCCCAGGAGGGAAGGCAGCCTGGGTTTTCAGAGTGGGTAGGCTTTGGGAATTGCCCTGCTAGAGGGAAGAGTGGCATTCCAAGCCAGTCTGGAGGGCAGAGGTGGCCAAGGGAGGTTTGGAAGGCACAGCCTCCAGCTCTTGTGTCAGACATTCCTCAGTGCTGGGGTCCCTTAAGGTGGGGCCAGACTGCAGCAGGTTGAGGAAGGGCAGATGGTGCTCAGTGGACAGAAGAGTGACTCAGGAGGGCTTTAGCCCAGGCAGAGGAGATGCAGCTGGCACCTCCCAGATTGCTTCTATTGGTGTGGTTCTGAATTTTTTTCTTCCAGGTTTAAGGGAATTAGATAAGACTCATTGTAAAGAGCAAGATGATTTATATTGTCAGATAAGCACACGAGTAGGTAAAAGAGAAGAACAGGGAATAGACATGCAGGCAGTGATCGAGCATCTAAAGTAGTATTCTGAATCATTGTATCCTGCCAGACTTCTTTTTAACCAAATAGGCAATTCTTGGCCTAAATTAATGTTGATTTAGAAATGCTCAATTTATAGAAATTATTTTTAACAGGAAATACATATCTATATTTTAAAAAGTTTTTTTGAGCAGAGCCCATTTGACAGGTGGGTACTGGGTGGACAAAAGTGTTTCAGATTTGTATGGAAAGTAAAAATTGTTTGTGGAAAGAAATATTATTCATTTAATAAAAGGGGGTAAGACATTTCTTCTCAGCCTTAGAAAGAAAGCTGGCTTGCTAACGACATTACTTTCTTTAATATATATTCAAGATTAAATTATTAGCAAATGCATATTGACTCTGTTGATTAGTTGCAGGTTCATTAAAAAAGACTTTCAAACAATATGGTGATGGATGGAACTTAGATCTTTCATTTTGTAATGAAATATTTGAAAATTCTTAGAATTTTGCTGAAAATTTGCCCCTCAAAGTGATTATATATATATATATATATATATATATACACACACATATATTCTCTTACAAAATGTGGTTCCAGTGTACAGAAGTGTAATTCCAGCTCTTCTGCTGGAATTTTCAAAGAAGAATTTCTCATTAAGGAACTTTCCAGTAGCAGAGGGGGAATGGGACAAATTATTCCTGACAGTGTCAACACTATTTTATCACTGAAGTGCTAAGGGTGAGGACAGGGACAGCACCTTGCTGTGACAGGGCCAAGAGCCCTGGGTGTGTGCATGTCCCACCCACTGAACAGCTGGATGTGTGAGTGCCCCACCCACTGAACAGCTGGATGTGTGTGTCCCACCCACTGAACAGCTGGATGTGTGTGTGTCCCACCCACTGAACAGCTGGATGTGTGCAAGTCCCACCCATTGAACAGCTGGATGTGTGCAAGTCCCACCCATTGAACAGCTGGATGTGTGCAAGTCCCACCCATTGAACAGCTGGATGTCTGAGGGTCCCACCCACTGCACAGCTGGATGTGTGAGTGTCCCACCCCCTGAACAGCTGGATGTGTGAGTGCCCCACCCAAGAGCAGAGGGGTTTGGTTCTGCTGGCTCATTCCAGTGCCTGAGGGTGTGCACATGTGCCTCTGAAGGCCATGTGTGTTCTGGGCAATCCTGCTGGCAAAAGCAAAGTCTCGTCTCATGCTAATACCTACAGAAGCTACCACAGAGAGGCATCATGCTCTGTGCAAGCAGATCCATCTGTTGGAATGGAGGCAATTTCCTGTTTTCATGAACCTTTAAAGAGATTAGGGATAAAAAAACAAAACCAAAAACCCACACACAAATTCAGTCAATTTGCTAAGAATATTATTGAACTAAAGAGAGACAAGTTTGAAAATGTATTTTATGTTTGCCACATTATAACTTTCCATTCTTAGTTTGCCAGGGCTGACCTGGAGGAAGCTTTTCTGCAGGTGTTCAGCACTTCTCTTCTTCAGACAAAAGATGAAAATATTGGCAAATGGAAAGTCATATAGAAATATGCATACAGGTCAAATAGCTGTTTTTCTCCTGGAGAAAACAAACCAATCTACTGAAGATACAGCAGATTCCTTGGGTGATGTAACCTGTCCTGGATGCAGCCCAAGTCTGGATTTATGCTGCTAAACCACAGCTGTGGCTTTGGCTCTGGCATAGAGGCAAAGATGTTCTGATTAAAACCCTGAGAAGTTGAGCTGTCCATAAGAGAGGCATGTATGGGGCCTGAATTTGACTTCTGAAGGGTTTCAAGGTTATGGTCGTGGAACCCTGTGCAGCATCACCTCATTCCCAATTCTGACAGATTCATAATATCTTCCTTAAAATCCAGTTCCTTTGTAGGCAACATATAAAAAAAACCAGCTTCTGAATGATATTGAGATTTGCAGTTACCTCCACTGAGAACTTGTGAAGGAGTGACAGTTTGGAAATAAATTCTTTTCATATGCTTAATATTATATCAAGTGAAATTTATGGTCTGCATTCATTTTTTTCAAAAAGGAAAGCAAAAAAGCCCCACAACACCCTATATTTCATGTAGCTTTTCTCTGAAATATTATGTCCGTGATATACCCATACTTAAAATTATGTATTTTTTTGTTGTTTTGTTTCTCTGTGCTTTGGTCAGACACAGATTTGCCTCCACCAGCTGGCAGACAGTGAATCCACTTGCATGTGGAAGCTTGTGGATAATAGACGAGGTTACCTGACGTGTATCATGGAGTTCATGTGACACTTGGCCTTACATTCCGTGCTCCCTGCTTTCCTGAGAAATTTGGAAGTGTTGCTTCTGACAGGGAGAGTTGAGAGGGCTTGGACCTTTCCTCCTGAGATGACCCTGCAGTAGCTGTGCTCTACAGAAATGCTAAATTCCCTTGACATAAAAGCAGGCTGCTCAAAAAAGTGTCTTTCTTGGAGATGTGTACTCAGCTCCTACTTTCTCTCCTGAAGTACTTGTAAGGCTTTTTGCACTTTGCCAGCTGCACTTGCCAAAGCTTTGTGCTGCCTTGCTGGCAGGAGTCTCAGAACTGCAGGTGCTGACCTCTGTGCTCCCCTGCTCCTGGGTTAGCTGTCTTAAACCCAGGTTACAGCAAAATGTAAGCCCCAGAAGCAGGTTTTAAATCCATCACGCTTTCCAGCAGCAGTTTCATTTGATTACAGGTTGCTGCAAGTAAGATGAGCCCAGGTGGGCTGAGAGTACATTTTTTCGGGCTCATGGTTTCTCACCTGCAGTATGGGATGGTTCTCCTAGGATGCTGGATTGCTGATAAACTCTAAGGGTAACTGTAAGTCTAAGTCTGAATTCTAAGTCTAAAAAAATGTCCTCAGAATGTGGCATCGGTGGTTTATTTTTGTTAGTTTGATTGGAGTTTTTTTAGGTTGGTTAGATGGTTTTCTCTTAATTTATTTCCTCTAGGAGAAGGGAAGCACTATATCTATTTAGCAGATGTCAACTCTCCTGTTATCCTATAGCTCTCATTTTCAACCTTCCTTTTGCTAGGCTGAAGCTATGGAGAGTTAACCTTTGTCTTGAGAAGGTCTGAATTTATCCATCACATAATTAAAAATTTCTCCCAATACTGAGTATTCCAAGGTAATAAAAGCCCTTTGGTACTTGGGGCAGGTACCAAAGAGGGCTGGGAAAATCAGTGTTGAGCCTTGTCTGCAGACATGTCACTGCCTCACTCAACCTAATTTCTTTCAATATCCAGGAGCCTGTGACAGACCAGAATAATTGTTTAAAATTATCTCGAGATTTATTGACTGCTGTGTAGTGGAGTTTAAGAGAAGCATTTTTATGGAAGTCTGATATTTCAGTTTTGCTTACTTATTCAGTTAATACCCCAGCAAGTAAAGGCACTGTCAGGCCCCCACAAAGACAGAGCCAGGGAACTCACCTGGTAGGTTTTCTGCCTGTCACACCACTGTCAGTGTGTTCATTAGTCTTGTTTCAGAGAAAGGGCTCTGAATGTAGAAAGGCCACTGGACTCAATCAGTATAAAAGGTTGGCTGCACTCCCACTAGCTACCAGTTTTATTGTGTTACTGATCTACTTTAGTTTTCATAATTCTTTTAATAGTAGTAACTTTTAGTTGCCATTAGTGCTACAACTGTCCTCCGTGGGAGCATTTAACAATGAAAAATGCACATGAGAAATTGCTGGATTTGAAATGAAAGATACAGCATGCAGAAAAGTAATTTGATCATGAAAATTTTCAGCAAGCTTTTCATGGGGGAAGAATACTGAGTGCCAATTGGTATTTCAAAGTTCAGGTTAAATTCACATCACAATGGCAGAGGCATGCAGTAGATCAGTTGTAAGGGAAGATGAGTTACAGCTCAAATGGTGATTATGTCAGACAAATGGACAGTATCTTGAAGGTTGCTTATAAGTATTTTAAGTATTTATTGCAATACTTAATCATGAAGGGAAAGTTTGAGTGAATATAGAACCCTCTTTACATCCTATGCTCCAGTAGCTTCCTCCACATTGTACAGGCTGCAGGAGGATTGATTGGCAATAATGACTGGTCTGTTCATGGGAAGCATGGGGAGCTTTGAAAGATGAATGGCTGGAAAAAAAAATGTAAAAGGGCTGTTCTGCTGTCTGTCCATTTATTAGCAAATGTGTGCAGATTTGCTCTGTTTAATTCACTTTTCTCTAAGGTGGAGAGAAACAGCCCAAGAAACAAGCCAAAGCCTTCATATTTAAATCCTGTTGGAAAAGCTGCTGAGTCCCTGCAGAGCAGCATGAGGCAGCCTCCCCTATTTACAGGGAACAGAATCCTGCTAGGCTCCAATTTGCTCTGTGGTGAGCGCTGACCTCAACACCCACTGGGACAAGGGAATTTGAAACTCAGAGTTACTCAGCACTGTGTAGGATTAAAGGTTCCAATTTCACTCCATTTAAATGAGTGTTCAGACTTTTTTTTTTTTTTTTTGGTACCTTGAATTAGATTATCAAAATGGAATTAAATTTGAGAACACCAAAATTTAATGTGAAATGGAACTCTTATTGTCTTGCCTGCATCAATTATAACAAAAAGACCCCTGTGCTTTTTATACTTTTATGGCAAGTGCCCAATGTGAAAAAGAAAAGGGTATAAGGAAAATTAAGAGCTTCCCTTTGCTGGACTCCCTAGTAGAACTCTACCTTTGAACAGTTTGGTGTCCACAGCTCCAGCTTGGAACCCTGAAAGAAAGTGGCTTTGTCTGATAGTTTTATTATATGTTTTTAAACTATGTGAAATGAAAGAAGTGGTGATTTAGAGGTTCTGCAGTGCTTTACTGACTCAAGTTCAGATTATAACAGACTGCTAACCCCTATTTCTCACCTGTAACACCAACCTATAAATTATAAACATGTTGGCACAATTGTCAGATTATTATTTTTTTATAGCTCTCACTTTACAACTCTGGCTGTCCTTGAGCTGATTCTCTGTATTTGTTACAGCCTCCTGAGGCAGGATTCATTGACTAGTGACTCCACATTTTAGCTCAGGGAAAATTCTGTCTCATTCTGATGTCTTCAATTTTTCACAAGGCCTTATCGTTCCTCATTGATTATGTACTGAGGATTAATTATGCTGTCACTTAATCTATTTACATGCTTGGACAATATATGGGCCCACTTATTCTGGCATGGTCAGCATTTTCCCCCAGTATGGGACACGCTTGTTTTATTAATTGCAACATGTTGCCATTAGAATGCATGGAAGTGGTTGGTTAGCAAAGTTGTATTTATTCCCTTCATAAATCTATGAAGATATTTTTCTCTGTGACTTTGAAAACTGGGCTGTCTACATTTTTTGCCTTGAAGGCATCAGAAAAATTGGTGTTTCATGAAAGAAGATTACTCTCTGGTAGGTTGTTTTACACAGGTCAGTGCACAGTCCAGAGAAATATTATATTATTCAAATCTGCTATTTCACATACATGATGAAAGAAGTGTAATCAAATGTGGGAAATATATGACACAGATTTTTACTTTTAATAGTCAGAAATTTCTATCCATTCATTTGTGGATACTTAAAGATAGAAAGAAAGGTAGATGTTAGATATACAATTTAAAGATATTCTCAGAGAAGTTCCAAAAGAGAAAGAATTTAAAATAGCAAAGAGCTAAGCATTTTGTTGGACTGAGACTATGGCTCCTTCACAGCCTAGCCATCCACTCTTCCAAGCAACCACAAAAGAGTTAAAAAAAGAGGGCATCCCAGGAGGTTTTTCCCATAAAATGCTGTGCCTTTGCAGGGGGACAGCATCATTATTGTAGCTTACTTCCCTTGTTTCTGCCCAGGCTGAGTGGAATTAGCCCAGAGTTGTTAGGAGAATGCTAGGAAGCCAGTGTCATTTCCAGGAAGGAATTGTGCTCTACCACCAGCCAAATCCCCAGCACAAAGTAGCATCTCCTTATGCAGATGCATAAACTAATACAGTAGAAGATGAACTTATATTTACAGAGATAAATGTCTTCCTCTTCATGCAATATACACTTCTGTGAAAAATGGTTGCTGTCCATGATGGGAATTGTGGGGGAGTCAGTGAGATGAAATGTCATTGAAACATCCTCTGATGTGATATATTGCCACCTAAAATTACACAGAGGCCACCTGAGAGCCACATGGCCCAAAGGGCTGAGCAGCAATATTGAGCCTGGGCATTTGTTCCTCTCCTCCCTTTTGCCAGGGCCCCCTTTTGGAACTCTGAACTTTTGAGATCCTAGAAAAGGGAATTTGGCTACATGGAAAGCGTAAACATGTGAGCAGATAGAGCAGAAATGTGTTCTGAAGGTGACTTATTAGCTTGGTAGTAAATAAATATTGTACAGAGGCTGAAGTTAGAGATCAGGAAGAGGCAGAGCTTTTCTTCTACAAAAAGCAGAAAATCCATCTCTAATGTTTTATTTTCTCAGCTTAGGTATGTAATAGTTCCTTCTTGGATGCTGCAGCAGATGGTTTTCATGTGTTTAAAAACACTGTAACCATAAATCTCAGACTAACAGAGTCCCTAGTCTTCCTCTTTGGCTCACCTAATAAAAGATAAAGTTATTAGTAATAGAGGAGAGAGCACTATGAATTACCAAAACAATCCTAAAACCTTCTAGGTCTGTGACATGCAGAAAGAGGAGGGGATTGGGTATCATTCTTCCACCTTTTTTTTTACATGTGTCTAGGGAAGTATTTTCAGCTGACTCTATCATTAGTTTTCTCAGTGTGATGCTGCTTGTGTCAGATGCTGGTTGTGTTGGATATTTGAGTGTTGCAGGTTGGTGTTTCACACCACATCCCAGGCAGTGAATAAGAGAAAATAGGCAGGGCTTCATTAAACACTGAAAACAGTGCAGCTTAGGCATCCCCTCACTGATCTCATTTTCTCAAGAATTTGCTCTGAATGGGGTATTTCTTCCCACCCACTATTTCTTAAATCCTTGAATTACTCTATGAGTGCATTTTACACAGAAATTAAATTGGTTAGCAGTGGTGTCAGGAGATTTTCTCCTGCTTTTGGACAAATACATAGCTGGAGGCCTGGGAAGGGTCTGTGCAGTGAAATAAGGCAGCTCCTGTGTGCTCACACTTGCAGTGTTACCTCACTGTAGGAGAGGAGATCTGATGAGCAGGTGGAGATCTCCAGGGGCTCCTTACTCAACACCTTGGTGGCAATGACCTGCCAGGTGTCTCTCACACACATGTTCTGTCAACTGCAGGATTTTTTCTAGGCTTTAAGACTGATGCCAAGGCTTATTGTGCCAGACCAGACCATTAGTTAATATTAGCATAAAATTGGTGTTATTTAAAGGCACAAATTTCTGTTATCAACTCAGTAGCTTTTGTATGACAGACCATATTTTGACATCACAAAATTAAGATATCTTATATTCAGAGACATTCAGGCTTTTCTCAAGTTGCAGATCTTTGACATCCCTGACTCTCCACCTTGCTACAGGACTGTCAAGAGCCATTGGACTTGTGAAGTCTGGCCTGCTAATCCTTCATACTGATTTGGTATCGAGGAATAAGCCTCTTTTTGTTGTCATTTCTGTGGTAACTTTAGGGTACTGGGATGATATTAAACCACCAGTTTCAGTGAGAATTACTGCTCTGTCTGTCCTGTTGCCGTGTGAGTGCAGAGGTAGAAAACAGACTCATCATCTTGGGTGAATGTGACACTGTGTGGGGGCTCCACCAGCATCTTCAGCACATCCTGCCTGCCTTATGGGAGAGCACAAGCATGTGAGGGTACAGCTTCAACAAAAAACTTACTGTGTGGTGCTACTAGTCTTAGAGGATTTCTGGAGTAGGCCTACCCTTGATCACACCAGTCACTTCAAGCAGAAATCCCTGAAAAAGAAGATATTGTGGGAAGTAGAAGGAAAGTTCTGTTTCTTCTTATTTCCAGTGATGGCATTGTTGCTGAAAGTGGAAGAATTCTGGTAGGTGCACAAAGCTCTAAAGTGACATTATCATTTTACCAAGAATGATATAATCTAGTTAGAGTTGTTCAGAACAATAGGATGCCTCAAGTATCACAGGTGACACTGTCCAAAAAATGACTTGTCTGGGAAGAGGAAATGATTAGTCACTCAAGAGACCTGAAAATGGAGGAGGGGCAATCACTGTGTGTAAAAGATGCATTGTGTGCCTTAAAAGTTTGGAAGAAAGGTGAGACGGGGAAGAGGATTTAGATCTTTGTGTAGGAAAAGCAAAGGACAGCTGCAGGAAGACAGTTGTAGCATTCTGAAAGCTTATTCCACACAGCAGGATTAGCTCCATGCAGTTCACTGAAAAAGAGCCATGCACTGACTGCATGAGAAAAGCAGCCTGTGGTTAGGCACTGTCTCATGTTTTTTATTTGTTCTTTAAAAAAATATTATTATATCTCATTATTATTATTATTTATTAATTATTATTATTATTGTTGTTGTTGTTTTAGTACTTCCCCCCCCCCCCCCTTACTGGATCATATTATTTTACTTACCATGTGTGTCCTAGGGGATTTTTAAGGAGGATTGAGAGCTGTGCTTGTGTCAGATGGAGACTGAATGCTAATTACCAGCTTGACAGAGTATAATAACAATACAAGAGCATCAGTGACAGAAAGTAAAAAGAGCAGAATATACAATTATTTTATAAAAGAGTTTCTTTCCTTGAGGGAAAAAATCTGCACATTTACCATCTGTGACAAAGGAGATGCTGAACTGTGTAAGTGAATTACCCATAGCTCTGCCTACATGTGTGCATGGAACAGGATGAACTTGAAATGACATTAAGCAATTTTGTTATTGCAAGAAAAGACCAGAAAAGGTACTGATCTGCAAAGCTGCATTTTCCTCTTTCAAAAGCCTAATTCAGGTTGATAAATGAATCATGATGTAAAGCAGAAATACTACATGGACTTCTACAGAAATGTTTCTTATACTGCACAAAGCTTTCATTTTTCTTAATGCCATGTTCTAGATGGAAATGTACAGCATGTTGGAAGAAAATTGTAGAAGACCTAAGCTGTGTCAGTATTAATGACATGTTTAGATGGAGTTTATTTGTGTACAACATTTCAGCTATAATAAGGGATGGTTCCCAGCAACATAAGACTCTTACTCTAAAATAAGTGCATTATTTAAAGTTCTTCTCTCAACTAAATTCATAATATGTATTTCTGTCTGGCTTTCAGTCTGGTCTTCAGTTTTCACTTAAGCATCATCAGAAAATGAGCCCATGTGACATTGCACAAATTAAATTCTGGACTTTCTCAGTAAACATTTTTTATGGGCAAGAAAAGGCTTGTTACCCTTATACCCCTTGTGTATTTGATCAGAAATAGTCCTTCAAAAATTTTTTTAGCTCAAGTCCTGTGTAGCTGTGTGTTATCAAATGACAGCTGAATCTGAACCTTTCACATGTGACTTTTTCAGCTTGTAGAAGAAGATAATACAATATGTTTGATGTCTAAACTGAGTGCCAGGAGCTGGAGCACAGACATACCTGGAGCAGGCTATGGAAATCAGCAAAAGGTTCTGTGTGCCTGAGGAAAGAATGATTTCCCTCAGGAGCCTTCCAGTGGGGAAGTACCTTTCCTATAATTCCCTATATAATAATAATTTCCTATAATTGGTGTTCTCAGGACACAGCACTATCATGGCTGCAGTATTAAATACTGATTTGTAAACAAATTAGATGAAACAGCCAAAATTAGTCTAATTTTAGTAGAAACCTAGAAGAAAATCTCTAGGAAAGCATCAAAGAAGAAGCTGTAGCCAGATGATCCAACTGTCAGTTCTGTGGCTAAAGCATTTTAAAACACTGGAAGAGCTTTAGACAACCACATACAAGAAGCCAGATGGAATTTCTGTGGAGCAAGGAGCCTTTGTACATTACAGACTCTAGCATGGTAATAACATCTACATATTTTATATAACAAGAAATATATAAAATAGCACCTATGCATTCACCTGAGATGTGTTATTCTCTGTTCTTCCTCAAGAATGACACTATCAAACATTGCTCTGCTCCTTGGAAGAACTGAGGCAGCTCACATACTTAACCTGTAACAAGAACCTTGATCATTACAGGAGCAGGAAAATGCTGTAATCACCATTTCACCACAAAATGATGCCCACACAAAAATATTTTGATTTCAACTGTAAGGAGCACCTCATTGCATAGAACAGGGGGTCAGCTGAATGTGCTTGACATAACACAGATTTCACTTGGCCAGTGGCTGGCTTTCTTGTCATATTGGTGCTCACAAGCACATTTTCTATGTATGTTACTAAACCAGTGAGAATTTTAGCTGAGTTAAATAATGACAACTATGGAAGGCAGGTCTTTGGACTGCATCAGGAGTATATGTATGGAAAGCTGCCAGGTTATTAAATTATTGTATTATTTTTGCCATGTTGAAAGAACATTATATGATGCCGCACGAGGTCAGTTGACACAAGCCAAGGAAGTTTAGTGTGAGTCAGCAAGCCACAGGGGCTCTTCATGGCCAGCATTTGCAGGATCATGCCCATGAATGTAGAGCATTGTAGGATTCCCTGGGAAGGAACCACAGCCCTCACAAGAGAAATGTCTCTCCCTTTACTGCTGTATTCCAAGCCCCTATGTATGCTTAAGTTTACAAAATATTGCTGGGGAAATATAAATAGAAAACTGTTTTTTTCTTCCTTTGCTTTGGACTAGCTATGCAATTAATAAGCAAAATCTCTTCAGCTCCTGTTAGCCTGTGCCCTGCTGAGGATGTGACCACGAGGGAGATGAAGGTGCTGGCTGGTTGTGCTGCCAGGGCAGGAGGGAGGGGACTCATCCTTCTCCCTTCTCAGGATAACTGCAGGTACCCAGCAGCACAGAGCTTTGCAGTTCAGCTGCTGCCTAGGAGCTACAGGCCCACAGCACACCTGAGGCAGGCAGAGATAAACGTCCTTAGCCCTGTCCTGAGCCTCAGCTGTGGGTGCTGGGGTGCCTTGGCAGAGTGTCCAGAGGTCTGGGGGTGCTGCAGCAGCTGACCCAGGCAGCAGGGCTGCCCTGGGGGTCACATTCACCACCTGTGCTGGGCACATACTCCCCTCTTGCATTCCCAGCTGCCCCACCCCTTGAGCCAATTACCCCCAGTACAGCAGCAGCTCCACCTGTAAAATGTTTATATAATATTTACCTTCTCCACAAGGGTGTTGTGGGTTTGAATAATTTCTTTAAAAAGCACTTTGAGAGTTTGAGATTGCTGCTAGCAGTATGTATAATCCACAAAATAATTTAGCAGTGGAAACAAATTTGGGTTTTTTTCCTCTCTTTGTCTTTGATTGCCATTTCTGGCTTTCAACTGATAAATTATTTCCAAACTTACTAACATAAAACTCTGAAAATATGTGCCACTTATGGGCTTAAATACATGTGAAGCTTTGTCTTCCCAAGGATAAGTACTGCACTTGAAAAGGGAGCATCCCAATCACATTTGACCTGTTACAGAAAGTCAATAGTGTCTGCAATTACTCTGCGATCCAACAATTCAAACCAATCTGTTTTTAAAGACAAATCATGCATAAACTCAAGCTAAGTAGTGGTCTCCAATGATTCTGATCCATGCTGTGCTGACAAACCCTCATGAAAGCAGATAAGCTGTATCAAGAACTAATTAAGAACAGAGTGTGTTATGCCTCTTTTGCATGAAATTAAATAGCAGCATTCTGGGAAGAACTAAAGCAACAAAAACCAGCTTATTTTTTCTTACTCATACATAGGATTTTAAAATACTAAATTTTTCTGAAGCTTCAGGTTCTCTGTGTATCTCTGGGGTGTGAATGCCAAAAATGAGCCATAGGCAAGACAAAAATATTTCTCATTTCACCCAGTATTTTGGTCTTGGTGGGACTATTTGGAAAAACAAGCCTAAAATATTCCTTGTGGAATTAAGAGTACAGTTCTTGTCTTCATTTGTAGCATGCTCATTTCACTTAATTGATTTTTCCCTGGGGGCATCTTATTCATTCTTTGGGGAAGAACATAGTATCTAATAGATTAATCAAGTGACCTTGAGCTTTTAAACCAAAAAAAAAAGATTGGAAAGTAACTTTGTATTAACTTGCTGCTTGATACCTCTACTGATTTAGTCTTTGTCCCGAGAATAGATGGCCCTGCACTCAAAGCCATTTTCTGGGAAGGTAGTTTAGAGGGACACCATGGCCTGGAATGAAGTTTGGCATAGAGCCAATAGTTATGCCAATTTGAACAAGTTAAATGTCTCTTAGTGTATCAGTACTTTCTTCTATAAATTTGATTAACAGAAATATCTGCCATGGATATACATTCCTGGGGATATTACCACATTCCCTGAAAAAATTGTCTGAAGATGGAAGAAGTCTATGAAAGTGTTTCAAGTTAGCTTTGATCAGAATCAGCCGTCTGTCTAATTAAGACAATTATTTACATTGCATAATGGCACATTTTGATACTTTGTGAAGTCGAGGTAAAATAACAGCAGTGGTTTTACCATTTGTGGAAATTACAATTCTAAGATCACAGAACACTTTCCAAACCTGAGGCTTAACAATACCCTCATGTATTTACCTTGTGCCTATTTACAGGAATGAAAGAAAAGGCAAATGAACTGAGGATTGCTTGGGTGGCTTCATATTCAGAATGAGCTTTTCAAGAAAGCAGCTAAATTAGCTCCCACCTAGACAGACATTTCTGTTTCCCATATTTTATATTGTAATGTGTGTTTTTCAAAATACCTTTTATGTTTTTTGCTGATCTTGTAAAAATATTTCCACCTTACTTACACTTGAAATAGGTATTTGTCATGTGTCATAGAAAAGAGTTTTCTGAAAAGGGGTGTTGCTGTCTTCTTTTTACTTTTATATCTTCTGTCTCTTTTTGATGTTTCTCTAAAGTGACTCCAGTGCTTCCTCCAGATGGAAGTCTGACAGTAGGAGGGGCAGACAGTGGTATTGGAGCAGTTTGGCTGCATTCCCAGTGGGAAATGGGAAGGGCTAGCAGGTCTGGAACAGCCTGTTCTAACTGCAGACACCTCTAACCTCAGCCTGCTGAGAGCAAGGGAGCAGGGAGGCTGCCTTGGAAAGGAGAGTTCTTTGTTGAAAAGGATTACTTGTCAACTACTGGTGAGATTCATTAGATAGAAAGTCAAAGTATCTGAATCACTCCAGCCTGGAGAATGCTGGTGGAAGATGTATTTCCAGCTGTTCCAGTCCTTAGTCTTCATTCAGACTGAGTAATTTCTTTGTAAATTTTCAGTCATTAATGTTTGAATATCTGCTTTTATAGAAAGGTCATTAAACATCAAAGTATTGTAGTCTCCCCAGAGATTCCATAAAGCTGTCCATTCCTTAAAACTCTCCCTTAAGGATAGTTTTTTTCTCAAATAACTTTTCTCGAAATGCTCTGATAATCTTTTTTGAGCCATTTGTGTGAACATGGGTGAATCTTCTGCCATTATTAAAATCCCCATGAACACGTAGCCCTTTACTTGAACGTTCCTTCAAGCTTTGAGGACTTTTTCTCGGATTGCCATCTGAAATTCAAATACATCCGTGCACAACTTAGAAATGATTAGTCATATAATTTGATTGGTGTTTTTCTTGTTCCCTGACTGGTATGAATGTTCACAGAAGGCTATATTTAAATTATCTCATCCTGAGATTAAAATGCATTTTCCCTGAACATCTGTGCCTGTAAACTGAATGCTCACGAGAAGTGACTATAAATGGGCTGCTCACATGTGCAATTCAAATGTGGCTGAGTCTAGTTCCATTGAAGATTTAAACCAGCATCATTTTTATTTGTTTTTATTTATTTCTTTCAGCTGTATTTGTTCAGTTTCAGTAGACCACAGCAATAAAAAGTGAACCCCAACTGCCTGCTCTGGACACTCCTGTGCTTCCAGTGCATGGATGGGAAACCAGTGGGAATGTTTCATGACAGTCAGAGAAAGGTGCTAGTAAGATGACCCTACAGGCAGAACTACACACTGCTCACAAAAAAACAGCTGAAGGAACAGCTGATGATTTCGTCCTTATTTTTTTTTTCACACATGATTGTGGATTACCTGTGACTGTAGATAATTTGTGAAATACAAATCTCCTGCAGAATGTGAGTAGTAGCGTGGTAATGTTCTGCAAACACCTGTACACACAGATTTTATTCCAGTTTTATTTTATTTTTCTGACAAATTCAGAGGAGTTGCCAGACTTTTGAGATGCAGAATGGCTGTCTGTCCTTGCTGAAGACTGGTTTCTGCTAGGTATACAAATGGAAACTTGTAGAGTTCTTTTCAGTGAATGTCAACATCACAGAGCTGTCCAGGCGGAAACCCCCTTTCCAAAAATATTTCTGCTGCTTCAGATCATCTCTGGTCTCACTACATACATGTACCTTGCTATCTTTACAGAGGCAATCAGCAAATAAAATTGTAATATGTTGATATGGAAAAGATAAAATTCAGTTCCAAGTTTAGGTTCCTTTCTCACTAATTATTTGATAGCAACAGAAATGTATTAGAGAATTCTCCATAATAATTTTTTAACCTCTTTTCAAAATTAAATGCTTTATTTCAGCCACCTGGTCTAATCTCTGGGCCATTTGGGAAGTACAGTCCCAGGAACATGGAGTTAGGAGTGGTGGCAACTGCCCCCCTTCAAAAATCCACCTTGTCATCTAGCAGGTGCACACATGGGGCTTAGTGATATCAGTTTTCTTGCTTTGCATTTATTGTATTTTTATTATGTATCCTGCAACCCATACATTCTTTCTCTCTCTCACACATGATCATTTTAACATCTGCAGTCTGCTCTGAAAAAGCATAGGAGATTTCCATTAATCAGTGATGTGAGGTCTGATTTTCAGTATAGTTTAATCCTTTTCTGAAAATCTGGGACAATAGTGGGCCTTGTATTGAGCAGGGACAGCCTGTGGCTCCCTGAATCACTGCTAGGGAAAGTGACAGCACAGTTTCAGTTTTCCAGCAAATGAGAAAAAAACAACTTGGAATTGTAAAAATGTCCCACAAGATTTTACACTTTTAATTGGTAAGCAGATTATGGTGATAAAGCACATTTATAAACAATAACAATAGATGCTAAGCAGTCTTTATTTCTTTTTTTTTTTTACTTTAATCTGCTCACTGAGTTTTGACCTTTGTTGTCATCTATGGCTGGCTGCTGGGTCAGCTGTTTTTAGTACAACCATGACAGTTTAAAAGTGCTATTTTTTCATCTTTTTTAAAGTGCCATTTAAAAGCCTTCTGCGAGATGATGTACCTGGTATACAACAGTTGTGTAAGCTTATAAATGAGATTCATGAAAATTAGGAAAATAGTTTTAAATTTTCCAGCTTCTGTGTAATGTTTTCCATGCCTTAGGAAGCTAATTTTCTTGGATCAGTGATTTTCCTAAAATCCCCAAATATCCTTTAACTTGCCAGCTTTAATAGTAGCAGTCAGGACTGGAAGATGTAGTCATTAATAAAAGGGTTTGTTTTTTGTTTTTTTTTTTTTAATACATTTCAAAGGTGCTGTACTCTGATCAAAGCTGCTTTACAGGGGTGTTTGAATGCACTGACCAGCTGTGTTTTTCATAGCACTGGGTGTATAAACCATGGTTTAAGCAGCTGCAGAGACTCCTCCTCTTGCCAAGGGCATTGTAGGCAGGATCCAAGTTTGTCTCCAGTCAGAGGAGAAGCTCAGTGGGATCACTCTTGACAGAAGGCATAATTCACTTTTAAATGTCCATGAATACCACTGAAATTGTTCCCTTTACTTGGTTGTCAGATAGAATAGGTGGCACCTTCTAGCTCTGTTGGGCAGGTACACATTTTAAACACTAGCAAGCTGTAAGAGTTATGGCTGTTTCCCAAGATAGAAAAGAACTAAAAATGTTTCAGCTCCACCTCTAAAGACAATTTTTGCCTCTTTTTTTTTTCTCTGAATTTTTCCTTCATTTTGCATGGGCTCTGTCTTGAGAACCACACCCAGTGTGCCTAGTCTGAAAATATTCACCAATATCACAAACATGTCCAAACAACTAGCTTAAAGAAGACTACCATGAAAGGTAAAACCAGGGCAAAAGCTTGAAGGTAAAAGTTTTCAGCTCAGTGGATGCTGCATATAGCATATATTTCAGACTCCCTGTTGCATATTTATTTTCTGTTAGTCTATTAAATGCTGCCTAGTAATACCTCTACCAGGGATATATCTGATCATGAAAACTTTAAACTAGAAAATGTGTGTACACATGGGCAGTTGTTACAGGACAAGAAAGGAGACATTGATCCTCAAAAATAATAAATATCCATTATATGGTTAGGTACATTAGCAGTGGCATTAAAAGATAAGCTGCTCAATCTCTGCATCAGCCTTCTCGTTCTTCTCAATTCCCCTTGACACCATCTCTGTCTCATTTGGCCATTAGTGCTTTAACAGCTCAGGGGTGTGTACATGAAGGGAGTTTCATGTGTGTGATACTCCATATCTGAGTGAATGTAAATGTCAGTCAGTGTGGGTGTGTTCTTGTGTGGTTTGACACGTGAAAATACAGTCCTGCTGCTTGCATTGTTCTCCAATTCCAACTCCCAGGCACTGAGATTTGAGCACAGATGCTGTTTTCACTGAGACAGTACTTGTCTATTCTTGGAATGTCATGGCAGATGTTTTAGCTCGAGGTTAATATCTGACTTGCTTTAAATTCATGTGGGAAATCTGAAAGTTCCATTTCCTATCTCGAAAATCAATAGAAACTTAATCAGAGCTGCTAAAAACAAGTCCCAGTTCTTTTGTAACAGAGAAAGTAAACAAGGTACAAAATTAAAAGTGACAGAATATTTTACATGAAGGACATGAAGTGCACCACCAACTAAGCTTCAGCTCTACAAGCTGAGTGTCTTTCAAGCTGAGGTTTGACTAGAGAAAGCTCCATCTGTTCTTTTCCTATACCAGGGCACTATAGCACATTTAAGGTACATTTCAATTTTTAGCAGAACGTAAACAATTTTTTTAACAGACATTAGCTTTGCATTGAACAGCTTGTATGGTGACCTAAAAGATTTTCTTTGTCAGAAACTGGCTGTTTAATCCAGACTCCTCATGTGTGGTTGTTATTCACATGGATAAGAAACCAGATCCCAAGTGCTTTTTTGGTCCTCCTGCCCCAACAGATTTCCTGCATGGGCTCCACATAGCCGAAAACTTATCTTCCCTTCTAGCCTAGACTGATTATTCTTTCTTGCTTCTGTTTTCTGTTATGTTTTTGGTTTGGGTTTTTTTTCCTCTGTGTTGTGCTGAAAGAAACTGTTGCTTCATGTCATTTGTCCTCAGCCTGGAAGGGTGTTGGGGGCATATAATTTAATCTGAAAGACACAGGGAAGTTGGGATGGCTGTGTTCGGCTTTTGTTAAGGTTTTTTTGTTCAGGTTTTGTTATCTGCTCAAGCTGGTTGATCATGGGACATCCTGGTTACTGATTCTGCAGCTGGATTCAGTCTGAAACAAGAATTATTCTTTCAAGTAAGATTACATGGGTAAATAATCATAGAGGATATAGTGTAAGCTATTGAAGAAACAATAAGAATAAAAAAAAAAATCTCTGTGACCATCCTATTCAAACATTCTTTATCCTTGTTGTTAAAGCTCCAAAGAGTGCAGATATATATGTGCAGCTTGGTGGAGGGGAGTCAGGCTTGGAGAGAGGAAGCTCCCTCCAGGAGCCTGGTGACAGTGATTCCTCAGGATCATTGCCTCTGTTCCAGTGGAGGACACAGAGCTGCCACAAGACCATAAAGATTTACTGGTTTGAGTGTATGCTTTAAAGCATTTGTAGCATTAAAACAAAAAGGGTGACTTAATTTCTTTCAGATAAAAAATTCCACCAGTGAAAGAGCCCGGCTTTACAAGTGGATTTCATCTTAAAAATAGAAACATTGTCATTGCTATCTTTCTTATCTTACTCCCTAAAAACCTCAGAGATTTTAGTGAGTATCTGAATTAATAGGGTGAAAAAAGCTGTTAGCATTCTTGTCTCATTACTTAATTTGAAAAGTTCTTGCTTTCTTTCAAGTTAAATTTAAGAAAAAAAAAGAGCATTAATATGTTAATTAATAAGAAATTCAATAGAGAACTAGAAAGCAAATAAATAGACTGTTTTTTCTTTAGTAACTCTGTGAAGCTCATTAAGTGCTTCTTGGAACACATGCATAGGAAAGAAGTACAGAGAAATCTTCTTAAGACGAGCTTGTGAAGAAAACTCCTGTCTTAAGAGACATTGGTATTCTCAAATGTATCGAGTCTACTCTTCTTAGAAAATCACATTAATTATACAAGTGATTTTGTTTAGTCCTTTGGGCAAATACTTGAGATAGTTCTCTTTAGGTCCTAGAGCTGAGTGAAATATTGACTTCTAGATCAGTGGCTGAACTAAAAAGTGCCTTTAAATATGTACGTATTAGTCTAAGATTTTAAATTTTCTTCCTTTTTTTTTTTTTTTTGCATCAAAATAAGATTGCTTGAAAGTGGGCTTGAAATTGCTCATATGGAGATAATTTTATTGATTTAATGAAATTTTTTCTTCTCAGTTTTTAAAATTAAATAAATTTCATCTTGTAAAAAGTTTCAGAGACAAGCTTTGAAACATTATTAATTTTGAAATATATTTCCAAATACTCCTCTTTTATTTCCTGTTGCTTCCTGGAAGGGAAGTATCCCTGGATTCCAGCATGGACATGGAAGACTGAATCAAACTGAGGCTCCATTTTTTCTCATGCCAAACTCTTGACTAGAAAAAAAAAAAAAAAAGAAATCAGCATTGTTGAAAGAAGAGCTTTGTTTTTGTCCAGAGTGTCAGGATTTGGTATCTTGTTACTTCCTCTGTGACTCCTATAAATACACGAATCAGCTATAGGGCATAATATGACTTTAGTACCATAACAGTGGTGCCATTTTTGTACAGCTCTTCTCTGGCTTTATCATTTTCCTGGATCCAATCTTGCAGCACATGTTTAGACTTTTAGAAGAACTGTCCTTCCTGCCCCCCAGTCTCAGTGTGCAGCAGCACCTGGATTCAGATGTGGTCCCACAGTGGCCCCAGCTGTCTCCATCCTTTCTGACAGGCATTTGGGATAACATTTTAGCTGTTTCATTTTGACTTCAATAAAGCCCCTCCAAAATTTCCTGCCTTTTTTTTTTTCCTTCAATCCAGACAGAAAGAGGTTGATTTTGTTGTTTTGGAGCCTTACTTCTCACTGGTTTGAATTCAATTCCTCATTACAAGACTGTATTAGCTTTAATAAGATTGCAAGTTACTTTCCCACTTTGTGGTCTTACACATCAGTATTGTTTCCTGTTGCTTATGTGCACTGATCCTCTCTGTTGTACTTCTAATCATCTTTTCTTTGAGATTTTACCCTCCTCTCTCATTCAGTACAGTTTCTGTTCCCTTGTTATTTTTCTAATAAAAGCCAAGTTTATTTAAGATTGAATTTTTCCTGCTGGGGTACAGGTGATCAGAACTGCAGAGAGTAATTCAGATGTTATGCCACAAATGTTTTGCTTTATCCCTGCTGGAAATTCCTTTTAGAATCAAATTTCTTGTCCCAAACACCTTGTTCACAATTACTTTGTGTTTATCCAAGACACCTATATGTTATATTGCTGACCTCTTTCTTTAATGAAACATGTACATGGATAGAATATTCTTTAAATGAGTATTTAGAAAATGTGTATTACTGTTGTCAGGTCTGTCACATGGAGCAGAGATCTCATTTTCTAAGACTGTTTGTGAGCGCATTTTTGTACAATATCCATCTTTGTTCGTTTCCCATTTTGAACATTTGCAATTCTGTCAATTTCCACGTCACAGTCAGTCAAACTTTCCTGACTTTCAGCACTAACAATTTCTGTAGTCATGTACAATTCACAGAAATGCTGATTACTGAGAGCAGAATCAGCCTTCTCTGTGGTGTGGGACACTGTGTGACGCACAGAAGATTAACAAATAGTGAATGATGGATAGTTGGAACAAAACTCAGAAGAAGTATGGCAGGAGAAATGAGTGTTCCTTGGCTCTGACCTGTGCTGAGTACCTGTCTTCTAGGACAGTCAGAAGAGAAATAATTTTGTGCATTTGAATTCATTATTTCAGGAGGTGAGGTAAAGTTTCAGTTTTACACAGAAAAATTGGAATTTGATTTATGTCATGCTTCCATCAGTCATGTTTTGCTATAACCTTACAGATTTCAGCAAAGCTATTTTGGATTTATTCTACTGTAAATGACACCAGTGTCATGCTCTTAGCTTGAAATACAGAATTTTTATGAACTTCACAAATTAGTCTTTCTGGTCTAGGATAGAACTGTGATGTAACTTGCAAATACAAATGTCTGACAAATCAAAATCTCAAAAAGGAATGAGTTTTGCTGGCAGAGTTTTTGTCTTTTGTTCTCCCAAAGGGGTGATTAGTGTAACATGCAAAACGGTTCCAATTAAACTCGCAAAAAAGAAAAATGCCAGCTTTTCACAGAAGCTATCTCCTGAGAACTCAGACCAGTTCCAAGATTTACTGAGCTTTAGAAATATTTCATTTGTATCTGGTGGCTCAATAAATTCACAGCGAAACCACCTGTGAGCGAGCACAAACCTTGAATGGAAAAACCTCTCAAAGCTGTGTAAAAATCCAGTCTGGTGTCAGTTCAGACACACCCAGACCTGTACCTGCCTTGTGCCTGCTGCTTTTCATCTCCCTCTGCCTGAACACCTGTGGGGCAAGGTGGAGCAGCACCCCAAACCCCAGTGTCTGTGAATGCTGGGCAGGTGGTGGCCATCTGTGCTAAAGAATTACTGGGTTTTATTTTGAAGATTGAAGGAGAGTGAGAAAAAAGTTATCCTGGTGTAATCTCCCAGAGAGATGGCTCAGACTTGCAGCTTTGTGTCCAGAGCAAACCAAATGACAGTCTGCTTTTGTGGGCTTCTGTTTTGAGGTGGTGGCTTCATTCAAATCAGCATCTTCTGAACAGGACAGGCATTTCACACAAACTTCATAAAGCCAAGGAATCTGTTCCAACTAAATTCTGTGAACTAAATCTGATATTTTACACATAAGCACCAGAAATATGCTCTGTGATGTCATCAGTGAAATGTCAGCTGGCAGATGTATTTTCCTTCCCCCCTCAGATACTGGAACAGATAATATGTACAGACCATAGTGTGAGGACTACTGTCAACCTTTAAACTCATTTAATTGCAACATGCCTAAGTGGCCTGCCTATAAATTCACTTCCTTTTATAGTCCAGAGAAATGGTAAAAACCCTTTCAGCCTTACCTGGCTTACATCAGAAAGCTGTATGGTATCGATGAAATCATTTCTGTGGGAGCTTATTCGATAAAAAAGTTAAGTAGAACTGTTAGGTAAGGCTAATATGTTTGTACTGGCTGTATTTCAATATTTATTTTTGACAACAGATGAAGAAAACTAACACAAAATTAACTTGAGCTTTTAAAAACATAGCACCCAGACAGATTTTCAGAAGAAAGAAACAGTTAAAATAATCTGTTTCTTTGGACTCAGTTTTACAGGGTGCTGTGCTGTATTCCATACAGAAGAGATTGTTACTCTGTGCCCCACACAATCCCCACAGTTCTGGGCTGCATTAAAACTGGGGGGTTTTTTTGTTTGTTTGATTATGTTTCTTTAAGCAACCATTTAAATAATATTACTTCTGTTGCCTTTCTTTCCTGCTTTCATATGGGCTTATACTACAATGTGCAGGGAGTCCCAGGAGCTGTAGAATTCTGCTCTGAGCCCTGAGTTCTACCCATGGCCGTGTACCTTATGATCTGTGGCTGCAAAGGTTCAATCTCCTAGAATTTGCTGCTCTCCTTTTTAATAATATTTAATATGCTGAATTCTTACTTCACAGCCTAAACTCTTTCAGGTGAAAGCATTTTTTTCCTTATTATCCAGTATTTAAAATGAACTTTTGATACTACTTGTTATTACTTGGTGCCACTCTAATGTTATAACCTAATGGTAACAATAATAGAGCTTCTTTGAAAATGGAAGCTTGCTCTTTTTTATATCAAGGCACAAAGGACAAAGGTTTTAATGAAAACTTGTATTGTCTTACTTGACTTCCGATTTGAACACTGGACATTTGGCCAGCTACTCTGAAGGAAGTTTGACATATCTGATTTGTAGTAAAGGACAATTTTACCCATTCTAAATTGATGCCCCTGTTGTATAGAAATACTGTTCAATATTCCAGGAAATCTAATTAAATAATACCCTTCAGTGAAACAAAAAGAAAAGCAGAACCTTCATCCTCTACTAGGAAGATTGTGTGGTTGATAGAGGTGCTTTGTTCATAGATAACAGCACTGAGGACAAAGAGGTACTTGCTGCTTCCTTGGGTTCTCAAGGCACTATGATGATAAAAATAATAACAAATCAAAATACAGCTTATATTAAAAAGCAGAGCAGAAAGGAACAGCCTCACAAAAGGTGCATATCAGAATGCTGTACCTTAGCTGCAGAGCAAACTCTGACAGGATATGGAGGGGGAAGATCAAAATGAAAGGAAGGTGAGCCTGTTCATGAGGAGGTGTCACAGTGAACACACCTGAAATCAAAGTAACGAGCAGATAAAGTTTATTTCTCCCAGATGGCGTAATTCAGAACAATATATGGATGAAAAGTAACACCAAAATGCTGCAGAAAAGCAATATAACTCTTGAGAATAATTATTTAGTGGTAGTAACACAGGGTTGTATTATTAAAGATTCGTAGTTTTCAGAGGTTTTAGCTGAAAGATGAGCCTTTGTTTTCACGACATTCGCCCTTCTTTTGAATTCCTGGGGGAGCCCATGTTGGCAGCTTAATTGAGTCAGACACTGCTAAGCATTATAGTCATCAATTTAATGCAAAACCTTCATTTTCCTGATAAGTGATATTTGTGAAATGATTCCTTAAAATTAGAATGCATGGTAAGGGGTTTACTTCATTGAGATGTAACAGAAAAGAAAATCATCTGGCAATGCATCTGTGCCAAAACCTTAGAGGTTTTCCCTCTGCTCACCTGTGCAGAGTCCATACCTGCCCCAGCTGAGAGCACCTGGCAGTGTCCAGGTGCTGGCCAGTTCATGGGGTTGCTGTTCTTGGGGAGCCCTTGCCTTGGTGGGAGGAGATCCTCTTTCTGAAGTTGTGTGTACATATGAAAACATTTAATATGTCAAATATTCTTGCACATGGTGTGGTTCCTGGAATCTGATCTGAGCACGGCTGGGACTAGCAAAAGGCCCAGCTGTGCAGTTAGAGGGTGTGTGCTCAGGGCTGTGAGATGAAGCACAGGGTGGAGGCTGGTACCCCTGGTACTGTGAGTGCATTCCTGCTCTGCTGAGCCCTGCTCTGCTGAGCCCTGCTCTGCCTCTCTGCACAAGTGCACAGCTGCATAGGAAAATCTGAGTGCGGTGACATCACCAGTGGCTTTGTGCAAGACACTGCTCAAGAAGCCACCTTTTCCTGGTTGCATCTTGGAGGTACTCTGCTCCTAGTAACATCAGTCTTTAGTTTGTTTTATGAGAAGAAGTTGTAATAAATCTGCTACACCTTAGACCCCAGTTACAGGGAGTATCTAAAATTTGCAGCAATGTGTGTAAGTACAAAGTCTAAATTAGGAGAGATTAATTCCATCCACTACTTCCACTAGCAGGTTTAAGGGCTTGACTTTGCATAGTAGCAAGATTATAGAAATGCCTGAAGGACAATTCTTGTATAAAACCAAATGTCCCCAAGTGATTTCAAGTTGCAAAAAAATGTGCCTTTCATCTTATTATTAATTGTATAATTAATGCATCCTGTGTACTGATAACAATAATGCCATGTAATTAATTTTTAAGAATTAAAACCTTGCCTTTATCCGGTCTCATGGTCCACTTTCATGTTTATAGCTGAGAATATAAATCCTCTTATCTAATAATAACATGACTGGTTTCATTGTTCAAAAAGAACTGCTCTTTATTATTTTATTATTTTATTATGTTACATTTTACATTATTATATTAATGATATGCTTTTCTATGTTCTTTAAAGAGACCAAAGAAACAAAAATTTTAAAGCTCATCAGTGCAATTTTGTGCTGGTTTGGATAAGGTGCGATATTTCATTTGTTTTCTGTGTCTGTTTTTGTCTTCCATGATTACCCATTGTGTTTACAAAAAGGCTCAATTAGCATTTGAATAGTAAGCCAGAGAGCAGACAGGTTGAGAATTCTTATAGAACTAATTTGGCAGGCCTCTCATCCCCCCCATGTCTCTCTCTCCTAGCTTTTTCTTTCTCTCTAATCAAGCTGCAGTTATTAAAGCTAGAATAAAAGAACTGATTTTTCCATTACATTGATGCATGCTGAACAGTGCCTAGATTTGCTTTTTCTTCCAGCTATGCTAATTGGACTCAAAGGAAATATTGAGTTTATAATAGCAAATGAAGAATTCATTAAATTCTAGCAAGGAAAAAAAGTTAAGCAGTGGAACTGGACATGATTTTTTTGAATACATCTCCCTTTCAAGGTACTTACTTTAATACTTACAAATAGCAAAATATTATTTAATTTTTGAACCTAACTGTTTTGGGAAAAGTCAGAATCTGGGAAAGGAGGGAGATATTTCTTTGCAGTAACAGATATCTTCAAAATCAAAAATCTCAGTGGACATTTGACTTCAAGGCAGTTACACAGGAGCTCCTAAGGAGAAAAAAAAAGTGCTGCTGCATCTCCAGCTTCTGTCTTACTGCCCCTGGGGTAAATCAGGAGTGACTGCATTGAAATCAAACAGCTTTCATTGACAAGAAAAGCCTGCAAAGCCTGGAATCTCACAAGAGCAATGTTTTACACTAGATTGCCAGAATTTTTGCCTCTGGTCATGGCTGAATGTCTCATAGGAATTGTCTTGCTCGCATTCCAGACTCACAGTAAATCAGGGAAGGTGATGCAGTGCCTCGTGGTTCTATTGTTGATTTTGTGATTTGAAAACAAATAAAGATTCCTAAACTAAACAAGTAAAGATTCCTCATGTGAGCCGTTATTAAACTCAAGATTCTCACATGAGCTAAACCAAAAGCCCTCTCAATTGTGAAGCAGCACTGACTGAAGCAAAGGTTCTGAAGTCATGGTTTTAAGCAAAGTCTTGATTTTGTGCTAGTCTAGTGAAATCTGGAGCTGAGGTCCCTGAGGTTGGAAGCAGTGGTCATCTGCATATAAGAGGTTCTTTAGAACCTGATGCAATAAATATCTGGGTAACCTCACCTGGGCTGGGACTACCTGTAAGCAAATGTTAAGCCCGAGTTTAGGTTATTTGCTGAACAGGGTTTTTAAATTATTTTTGACTTCTAGGAATTGGTAGAAAGAGATTTGTGTCTGGATTTTTTTCTTCCAAATTTCTAGGCAAATGGAAAGTTAAAAGTCTGCATTATTTTATAATAGCTGTATGTTGCTGTGTCATCACTGCTTCATTAGACTCAGACCTAAATGATAGGGGTGTCAGAGTACTCAGGATCATGTTCAAGATCTGAAATCCCTGCTTTTTCTGTGACTACAGGACTTAGTGATCATCCTCACTGATCTGGTGATTCATCAGTGCACATCTACACATCTTGAAGCACTTTTACAGACAATGTATTACCTGGATCATGCCTGGATAAACTCCAGTTTACCTGTAATTCTCCCAAGAACTCCTCCCAAGGCTATTTTCATTCTGTGAAAACCTTAGTTTTGCTGACAGAACTTTCCAGTCCTGACTGCCATCACTGCTGGGCTGCTGGAGTACAGGCAGGCAGTTTGCTGCTGGTAGAGGCAGATTTCCTTAAGCAGTGGAAAGTTTGAGTTGTACCAATTTTTAGCAAATTTGTGCCTTTGTGCCTTCACAGGAGTGTAGACTAAATCTCAAATCTTCCTGTTTATGCTGAAGATGAAAGGTCAAGTTTGACATCGGGCTGGTTTGTGTGCAGAGGGGTCTCCCACGCAGGGATTACTGTCTTTATTCTCAGAAATATCAAGATTGACTGTGCAATGAATTGCAAAACTAAATTGGGTGCTGCATTGCTTTGGAACCTCTAGTGTGGGGCACAGAATCTTCTACTTCTTTTCTTTTTCTTTGTCAGTGGGTATTCCTTCCCTTCAAGCATTTAATTTCTATGATTACAGGCCCCATTCTGGTTCTGGTTGCATTCAGGAAAAGTTGCTGCAGGTCCTTGGCACTCAGAAAATGACATTTGCTTCTTTTTGGCAGCTAAATTGTAGGTACTCAAATCATGGTCACTGCCTCAGAAAAAGATTCAGTCTCTCGTGTAGACCCAGCTCTGATGAGTACAATTTGTCTTGTGTGACAAATGCCTCACAGATGTTGAAGATATGCTGATATCCCCTTGCTTAGTCAGGAAAGTTTTTTTCAGTGTTGAGATCTGAGGCAGGCAGGTTTTTAAGTGGCTTGTGGAAGGTCTGTTTGATGGTTCGTGGTGTGGTTCAGAATCAGAGATCTCTGCAGTCTGGAGGAGAAGCCTTGCTGTTAGAGTGGCAGTATCAGCACTCGGCAGCCAGAATCAATGAGGTCTGAGCATTGCCACGGTGCTGCTGTGAGCAGGGCAGGCTGAGGGGACAAGGGTCCCTAAAGCTGTGATGTTCCTGTACGTGAGGACACTGCCAGCCCCCTGACAGGCTCTGGTAGTGCAGTCACCAGTGAGAGCACCTATGGCAGCAGAATTATTGCTGCACAGGGATTAAATTATTGCAGTTCTGTTTGCAAATTCTCTAACAACCAATGCCTTGCTGGGGCTGGCACATGCACTGTGATACTGCAATAAGAGTAAAAGATAGAAGCAGTTTGTAGAGAGCTGGCCTAAACCAATGACATGAAAACAGCTTGGAGATGAGGAATTTTTGACTCTGCATATTCATTAGACTTGTTTCTAACCTTTGGTTTGAACTTAGCTGCTTGTGAACTCCATTTCAGCAACCTCTGCTGTTCCCGGCTCAGTGGCAGCCTTACACTGCTTTCAGAACTGTGAGTGTGCATTGCATCACAACCCTCCTGGCACTGGACTCATCTTGGGCTCATTTTACTGGAATTGCTGTAAACTGCAGCTCAGTGATGCAATTTCTGTGTTTCACTAGCTAGAAAATAGTGCCTCTTCTGCTTTTAATGGTATGGGCTGTCCCTCGTAAGGGATGCGCCATTTCGTCCTTCCCAACTTGAGCATTGCTACATTTTAATAGCAAACCAGAGAACCGATCAGAGCTGTCTAAATGAAGGAGCAGTGGGGAGGTAGATCAGGCTGGTTGCACCCAAACAGGCTGTGGAACGAGCTCGGGGCTGAGCCCTGATGCTGAACACGGAGCGTGGCTCGCTCTCACCGCTGCCACTGGCCCCCATCAGTGTCCTGGCTGTCCCTCTGCCCTTCCTCCCTCTCTGGGAGCCCAGGGCCAGCCAGCCCCTGCCTTCCCTCTGGTGCACTCGCCCAGCTTCCCCTTTGCTCTGATTTTCCAGCTCTCTGCTCTCCTCCTCTGACCCTTTCTCTCCAGCTGCCCTGCAGCCCCTGACTCCTGGCGCCTCCCAGCCTCGGCTGCCGCTCCTCAGGGGAAGATGCTGGACAGTGAATGAAATCCATGAGAAAGTTCACTTGCAAATATTCCAAATCTTTCCCACCTGCTAAAGCATCTGAGTCACTAAGAGCCAAACAACACCATGAAAATGCTGTTAAGTTTTAAAAATATAGTGGTTATATTTATTTTGAAGCACACACTGGAAAATATTATATCATCTGTATTTTGTATTTAACATATATTCTGTATATTACAGTGATTATATATAAAAATGTACAATACAGGTTGCATATTTTTATGTTGCATTTACAGGTAAAACGAAGCCTTTGCAGAACTGGTCCCAGCCCAGCATGACTTTTATTTAAATCAATATTTTTTAATGTTTAAGCACCGTTTTCTGACACAAGAACATTTTATTTTTGCCCAGTTCAGCAGCAGGCAGAAGAAAACATGGATGTTTAATACAAATAGATTAATTTAGGATACACAGCTGGTCTGTCACTGCTGAAGGTAACAAGCTGCCTGCAAGCAGCACTACAGCTTGTGTGAGCTTCAGCACAGGAAATAAAGCAACTTGTTTATGGCTGAAGTGTAGCTGCATAATAAGGCTGCTGGACTACCCTTTGGGATTGAGGTTGTGCCCCCTTTTAAATCAAAGCAGGAAAAGAATAAATCCACCTGCAAAACAGTTTTCAGCCATTGCACTCCAGGGAGGAGTTCAATCCCCTGGGTCTGGATTTAAAGAAGTGTTTAGGAGCCTACTTAATGTCTGCAGAGTTGTGAAATGTCTCTTAGCACCAAGAATAAATACCCAGATGACCTTGAAAGGCTGGGTGGGAGGAGGAGGCTTGCCCTCGTGGGAGGGCAGCTGGAAGCCAGCTGTCTGTGATGGCACTTGAGCACTGAAATTTGTCATAGACACCCAAACCTCTTCAGGCTATTTTTGAACAGGGTTTTTTGTTTGTTTTTCTGTTTGCATTACATTGCAGGGAAAGTTGTTTTAAATAGATATATAATTATTCTGATTGCAATCTACTCCATTAAACAGCTTGAGCATGCAGACTCTCCCAACAGTTGCTAGCAGAGATGCCACCAGCTGTGGTGGCAGTAGCTACAGTGCTCTCTTCTTTAGCTGAAGAATTCATTTGTGCTGTCTGGAATCCCTTTTTGGGTAACTAGGATGACAATCAGCACATTCTGTGTTTCTCAAAATATGCTTGCAAAAAACTGACGACTTTTATTTGTTGTGTGAAATGGTTTTATGTAGCTCTTTCCTAAACAAGGGGCACATTTGCACTGACAAAACCAAAAAAAACGAATGAAAAAAGTCAAGTCCTCCCAGATGTATTTTAAAGAATTTGTTCAGGATGAAAACAAGAGGTAGGATAATAGTATAGCTCAAGAACAGATCCTCTCAAGACTTTATTAAAAAGTCAGACCAAACTCTTGTTGGCAGCTGAAAATACTGCATCAAAAATGGAGGGCCATTTTCTCATTAGCAGTCATTTCTTGCTGCTGCACACACCCAAAAACTGGGAAAAACAGTCCTGTAAATTCCTCCACTTCAAAAATGTGAAATTCTTTGCTTTATTTCTGCCCTCTTGAGTGCTAGGAGCAGCTGGAAAACTCATGATAGTTTGTGCTCATACAGGAATTTTATGCTGGTTTCAGTTCAATGAAGACCTTCATGGATTGCAGTTTTGTTACAAGTCATGGCAGCCAGATTCAAATGCCTTTCCTAAAAACAGCCTTTAAGGAGGGATGGAAAGCTACTTTCTATCATCAGCCAAAGCTTCTGTTTTTTCATATTTAGTCCCATCTAATTATCATCTTGATGACAGCAGCTCCTTAAATCTGTTGTTAATTAACTTGAGCTTTTCAGGGCTGAGTGGGACTAGGAGAGGGAGACTTACACTGTAAATATTCAGCCCAGATTTTTCAATTCTTAATTCAAATATAACTAATAGAAATAACTGCAATCACTTCAGCTCCAACTATGAACATACAATAAGGAGAGGGTAAATTGAGGAAAAAACGTGGCATTCTGGTCCTTGTTAAGGTCTAATGGGGAGGAGGAATTCTCTCTAGGACAGTTTTCAAGGCACAGACCAAACTAAAATGTAAGGGGAAGGTGTAGTCAAATATATGCTGTAATGAGATCATCAGATGAATTTTGGTGAACAATTCAAAAGTGCTTTCAGTAGAACCAGCTTTTCAAAATTAGGGTGACTTTCTGCAATGAAATCCATGAAATTGGTGCTACATATATGAGGGAATGTGCTAAATTTAATGGTAAAACTTGGGTTTGTAAAGCTGTGCACATGCCTGTAGAAGTGACAGCTTTCAGTGTGGCGCTGACACCTCGTGCAGTGGTTGATTTGGCTGTCATTGATTCAGGTGGATCTCATTGCAGCCGTAGCTTTAAACGTGTGGAATCTCGGCAGTGCTGTGAGCTCTGTAATTAAGTCCTGGAGTTTGTCTCAAAAGTTTCATGAGGGATGGAAAGTATAGTCCTTAGCACACAGAACCCCTTTACCAAGAACCAGTAAGAGAAGAAAACAAAAACTTCTGTTCTTTAAGGAGAAAGTGTGCTTTAGTTAAATCTGATTGCAGATAGAGGTTTCATTTCCATCAAGTTTGCTTTAGCCTGGGAGGTTTTCTGACTGCATGTACAAAAATGTTGATTAATGTTCATAATTTACAAATACATGTTTTTTTCCTGCAATGCCAGTGGGAAAAATGCTAATATTTATTGCTTTCTAGCAAAAGGTTTTCAGCAGGCCTGTCAGCATAACTAAAAACACTTTACAGTGTTAAGGGAGATTAAGCTGACAGCAAGCCATTTTCTGTTGTCACATGAACAACCTTACATGAGGTTTATTTATTGAGTCGAGTGAAAATTAATTACATATATCAAAGGGAAAAAAAAGTGTTGATTTAATCTGAAGATTTGTTTACCTTTATTTGAACAGCCTGAAAGCTCTTTTCAAGAATTAAGTATTTTAATTAGGTGAATTAATAAATTAAAGTGATTCAGGGTCATTTTATAAGACAGAGTTGTTATAACTTCAGAATAAATATTATTAAAGTGTGTAATTAAGTGACAATTAATTATCAATCGCAAAGCTGACTGTATCACATAAATCTTAATATTGTTTGTTAAGGGGAAACACCATGAAATAGTACAGGCAGTCATCATTACTTTAAAATTCATGTTCTCTTGAAGTTTGTGAAGAGGGAATGAGTTATTTTCAATTTTAATGCAGGCAGTGTTTCAGCTGCTCCTGCAAAAACTGGCAGATGGTAATTTATTAATATTCAATAGACTGTAATAGGAAAGATAAAAGCTAGTAAAAGTTTGTTATAGCAGCTTCTCCTCCAGCAAAAGATATAAAAAGATGCTGGCATTTCATCACAAACATATAGGCAGGTTATGTGTTATTGTTCTAAAGAAATTAACACTTCTGCCTTAGAATGAGAAAACAGAATTACTTCTGGCTCTAATTCCTTGTTTTCCTGCTAGAAACTCCCAGGTGTACAGACCTATATTGAATTTGTTTTGGAAATCTCCTACATCAGGACTGTGCATTTCAATATCCTTGAATTATTTGAGACAGTCCTGCTACTGAAAAAATGTGGCATCTAGACTTGCACTAGTGTACAGGTGACACAAGGAGTAAAACCCAGGTGAAACCAGGCAATGTTTTCACTGTCTGAGACAGAAATCATATTCCCTCACTCTGCTCACATCACTGGACCTGAAGTTCTTTCTTCAGCTCTTTGAAAGATGGGGGGATGCATCAGGCTTCCCCTCCCCAGCCTAAGCTGCACTTGGATGATTGTGGCACTCCCTTTCCTACAAGGAGAAAAATGGGAATTTTGAATCCCTTCAGGGCAGAGCAAGGAACTGCACCAGGATTTCCCTTATGATGGGTGGTTATTATATAAAACCAAGAGGAGGGATGCCTGTAGGCATAAGACAGATCCACACTCAGCTGTAGGAGTTCCTCTCTTCTAAACAGGGCTTGTAGTAACACTTGCTGAGTACACAGTAGTGTGGTAGTGACAGCTTCTGAACACAAGTAGAGGTTTACCAGACATTTTGGAGCAGGCTGTTCTCATTTTTTCCAAGTCTGTCTGTGGGTGACTTCTTTCTCAGTATTCAGATTGTCCTGAATCTCATTTTGAGGAGCTGTGGAATGATACCAAGCACATTAAAAAGAGCATAGGAAGAGGTTTGGATTTCACTCTGGATGTCAGATACCTAAAAATCTCTGTGTGCTTTGATTCTCTGTTAGCAAATTAATATAATGAAAATTTTCTGCATCTGAGGTGTTGTGAGAGCACAGACAGTAACAGCTTGTAAGGTGTTCAGGTGCTAAAATATTGGAGGCTGTAGGAGGGCTATAGATTGATGGATATTGTGAAAGAAATACTTAAAGGAGCCTGGGATAACCCAGCTCCATTCATCTCAAGAAGGAAAAGAAATAAATTCTATTATTTACAAAACTGTAAATAACAGAATTACAATAGTCATATTGTTTTGTCCTCTGGGCTCTCCATATACTGGTACCATTGTTTGCTTATACATGGCAGAGTTTTTGTCTTGATGTCTAATTTGATGGTATCTACTTCAGTAAACTTCATAAGCCACACACTGAGCTAAGTATATGGTGAAGAGACAAAAACCCAGGTCAATATGGAGTCAGCAACTATTTTACAGACCTGTAAGAAAGGTGGGAGAAAACAAACAGAAATAAAAGAAAAGGCAGTTTAGAGCGAATCTAGCATAAAATGTCCTGAGATGATACAATTCATCTATGAAATCCATAGATAGCCTGAGAAATAGTGCTTCAGGTTATGTTATTTATTAATGGTCTTGTGCTAATTTTCCAGAATTAAAAGGTGAACTTAGACTTTTTTCAGCCAGATGGATAATCAGAAATTTATTGTGCATTATTGCAAGTTAGGACGAGAAAATACCAATAGAATTGAGAGCCTTGCAACTTTTGAATCCGAATCAGCTTATGTGGGAATTACATATGCACAAATCAGCTCTCAGGGATGATGTTTTTCATTAATCCAGTTGCAAGTCTTGTTCAGCTGCCAACACCTCCAGGTTCCATGGCCCCAGCCTTCACCTTTGCAAGGTCTGTCTGTGACTTCTTCTACCCTCACTCCTGCCAGGTTCCCCACCTTCCTTTTACCTCCAGCTATCTGAGATAGGGAAGGTTTTTGCTTTGTTCAGCCAGGAAAAGGGGAGGGAAGGATCTGTTTTAATTTATTACCTAGAATGTGAGCTCACTCTTTTTGCACCAACATGTAAACTCTCCTACAGGCAGACTGTTATAGCTCTCACTCTTGTGTCTTTTTTTCTGCAAAATTAGCCATTCTGTAGTTTGCCATGATATTAATCTCTTGACCTTTACTTACATTAATGAAATTGATTCATATCAGAGGAGTTTTGCAGAATGAAAATTTTAATGCCTGTCATGCTACAGGAGTAGCATGAGACATCTTTGCACATTAACATCTAAAAGAATGGTTGCTCTGTTCTTCCCATGTCCTGTACAGTTGGTACAGCCTGCATTTTGATGAAAAAGCAAAGGCCAGTAGCTGAGCAGCACCTGTGCTGGCAGAGCTTTGGTTTGCCACGGTGGCTGCTGTTCCTGCTCTCTGCACTGTGCTTTTCTCATTTTGTTTAATCAACAGTTGCTGATGAACTTCAAATCCATACAAGTAAAACCAATCTGGACAAACATTCCAGGAATCTCTTAGCCTGTTATTTCCTTTTTCCTGAACATAGAGGTTTCCGAGTCAGAGAGAGTAATGCTATTATCTACAGTGATATTTTAACACTCTAACTAGAATTCTGTATTTTGTGGGAGAGGGGAAGGAACAGGCTAGAGTTCAGAGGTTTCCATGGTCAATACACACAGTACTTGATTTCAAAATAGTATGTGTGTCAGGAACATGGAGAAGTATGGAGAGAGGAATATTTTGTACTAATTTTATTGACTGTGTTGGTAATAAAAAGCTAGAGTGGAGCGTGGAGCAGTGTGGAACAGAAAGACTAGAGATCCCATGAATGAGAGTGATATGGTGAAAGCAATCCCTTGGGAGGGTTTTAGAGAAAGGCCAGTGATATTTTAACATCAGATTTTTTCTTCAGAACAGCGGTATGATGTAGAATTCTGCAGAAGGAAGTATGAAGAATTATTTTTGATTTGCCCTTTTGCAATATTGCAAGCTCCCTTTCAATATAGATTCAATACAGAACTTCTCTTAGCTACTATTATATAGAGATTTGCAAAGACAAATGAGATAGGAAATTAAAGGATTGAAAAGAAAGCCAAGGTAAGTTACTTACTGAATTCATATTGGAGAGAAGAATTAGAGGCAAGTGGGTAATGAAGGATACTTTCCAACTTCTGTGGTGCTATCACAAACTTATTACTCTGCAGGGATAATAGAGTAATCTCATTTTCCTCTGGGATGTTTTCTGGTATTCAGTTTAGAATAGTTCTGTGATAACAAATTCCACTTCTGCTTATGGTTTTGTTCATGAGAAAAGGACAGAGTCACAGGCTAGCTCTAGAAAGGTTGCTGCAAGCACACATCTGTAAAGGTGAAGCTGTCTTCCAGTAGGAACATTTTCTGAACAGCATTTTGTGCTCAAAGAATGAACTTCCATAAAAGCTCCTAAGGAACTAGTACTCATGTGCATCCTTCAGTGGGGAAGCTCAGTGTCAAATGGTCACTGATATTAATATTGGGAGTGAAAACTCCTTCATGAATCCCTTCACAGAGTTGGATGAGAGGAACCACCAGGCATTTTCCCCCAGCTGGCCAAGTCTTAATCTCTTTAACTGATATTGCCATCCATACTACAAGCTGAGGTCAGGTGTTTTGTGGTATGAAATAGGGATTCATCAATAGCCAGACAAAAACTCATTTAACATAGTCATTCAGCAAAGTCAGTAGAGTATTATTTCAATGTTATAAATCTTCTATAAGTTTACACAGCATGTGTAAATTCAGAAAGTAGAAAGTATTAGAATCCAAATGTTTAAAATTCCCTTTTTTTTTAATGTGAACTTGCAAATAAAATTATTTTTTAAATTTATTTTTATTCCTTAAAAAGTTGTTAGCATATATGCTTTTCCCTGAATTTTCAAGCAGAGAATTATATGTGAGTTTTAAACTGTGCTCAAATCTGCTGAACATCTATTAACTGTTAAACCAGCTAAGATATGTGAGAAACTTCAAGAAAAGCAAAAGCAAACCAAACACAAGAAAGACTTCCTTTTTCTCCCATAACATAGGAGCCAGTTTTTATGCCTTCTCTACCCTTTTCCATGTCAGCATATACTCATCAAAATAGGATAAATAAAATGTTATTGTGCCTATAGTGAGAGATGTTTTGATGTCAGAAACCACAGCTGTCATACCCCCTTCCTAGGCTTGCTTCACTGGGGCTCTCCCAGTGGCATCAAAAGCTTTTTAAACAGAGAATTAAAAAAGGTGTCACCATGTAGAATATTGCTTTGTCTGAGCACAAATGTGTAATCTCTGTACAGTCCCTAGGAAAAGAATCCATTTTCTTTCAGATGGTATGTCCTATAATTTAAAATATTGTGCACAAGTTCGAGCAGTATTTTACTGATTCCCTTGCTGTGCTCAAATCAGAAGTTTTGGCATTGTTACCTTAAAAAGAAAGATAAATCACTGACAATTTTAATAGCTTGTCTGCATTTACATGGATGTTCATCATTTGTATGCATACGTGCACATCTCAAAAGTAAAATGTCCCCGTGGAAGTAGTGTAGTATAAGGCCATCAGTATGGTTTATTCTGTGTACTCTCTAGACTGTGATGTCATAAATAAACAGTTGAAAGGATTTTTAATATTGTTACTGGCAAGCATGTAAAAGGCTGGCTTCTAAAGGAGATGGATTCTAGGAAGATTCTGGTTGGTTGTGTGGCTTGCTCTTCTGACCTAGAATGAAAATGAAAGACTTCAACAGTCAGTTCAATGTAAGTGGTTTCTCCAATTTTTCTGTTTAAACATAATGAAGTGCTCACTAGGCTTGGACGTGTCACAGGGTAATACCTCACTACAATGAATTATAAAAAGCAGTAATTCAATGTGAGCTGTAATTACTGTGTTCTGCAGTAGGATTAGCACTCCCAGTGTGGTATAAAATAGATTTATCTATACATACAGCATGTCTGCAAAGTGCTTGCCATGGTAGGTTTTTAACCTTGTTCAGAAGTACGGGAAGTCACAACTGGTGCAGGCTCTTCTAAGACAGAGAGGTTCCTTTGGCTGAGTATTCTCATGTTTTGGGTTGGTTTTTCTTTATAAATTCTCACAGTTAGGTAGTGTTTTAAATTATTCCCTACTTTGGAAACTCAGTAGTTAAGGAGTTTTTTTCTTGGGGACAAACTGCAACAGTCTCTGGAAGTCTGAGGGTCCTGGTAAAGTTACAGCCTCCAGTTGGTTCAGTTCACTGCTCTGAGGTCTCTGTGTATGAATAGAACAATTATGCACTATAAAATTAATAACCTCAGTTTTATGGGTCCTCTGCTGCATCTGATGTGCAGCTAGGATTCAGTCATGGCTTTCCCTGATGGCAAGATGTACTTTACATCCTTGTTTCCACCATGTTTACCTTCTGCTCCTCAAGGGACCTCTCCTTGGCTGGTGCAAGTCCCAATGGACTTGGGAGCTTTCTTAGGGATCTCTGCAAGTTAGAGTTCCACTTCCACAGCCCTTCCCTGGCAGGTTTCATGGCACAACTGCCTACAGGATATTTCTTCTTCTTTCTTTATGTATGCCTTTAAAAAATATTATTCAAATACTAAGAAAATCCTCAGTTTGTGCCAGTTCTCTTTTGTTTGCTGAAAGGCTCTATGAGTTTATTCTCATTTCTTCCTCCATTGCCCATTACCTGCAAACAAAAAGAAATTGCACTCAATGCTTTCTCTATACCTACCACTATTCTATTGAAATGAATACACCTCCAACCCAAATCACACATTTTTGAAGAACTGGGATCATAGGAAAACCAGAAATATCCTTTTCTCTTCCTTGTTACTGAATCAAGAGGAAATAGCAAGGTGCATCTAGCAATATGGATTGGGGAAAAAAGTCTACAAAAATCTCTCTGAAATGAAGAAAAAAAGATTTAACTTTTTATTTATTGTCAAAGGTACTTTAGGAAAGTTTGATGGCCCTTTTACAATTCATATTGTAAAAAATTCCTTGATCAATAATTTACAAACAACTGTTACTGTAGGAGTTCTCATTTATGCAGTTTTTTAACCTTACACTTCAACAAATTCATCTTGATTTTGTGGCAATGAACTAAAATCAAAGATAAAAGATCAGTCGCGTTTACTGTAGAACTGAAAGTTTCTGTATTAGGAGCAGTGTCTGGACTTGACTGGACCACCTCCAGAAGGGGATCTCTTCTGAAATAAGATGAAAAGTCAGACTACTTGCTCTTTCATGTGTCAAAGGGGGGTACAATTCTAGTGAACTGTGCAGTAACTGTCTATTCCCTACTGTGTACCAAGATTAAAATATCATTTTGGCTGTGATCGTTACCAATCTGAAACTTCAATAGCTCTTCCTTAGAACTGAAGATGCATTCATCTCTCATGCCACACAACATCCATCTCTTTTCCTGTGCTGCTTTTAAAAAGATCACTTGTGAAACCTGGTGGGAGAAAAGTGTGTATTGGTTTGGATAAAATTGTATTTTACATGTCTCTAAATAACATTTGCAAGAAATTCAGTTTTGTGGAGGAACAGCCTGTAGGCTCTTAATGGAGAAGCATTTTTGCAGCATCTATCAATACTTTATATAATACAGGAAGAGAAAGGAGCAATAGTTAAGAAGATGGAGGTAAACACAAATTATGCTGTTCAGATTTAGTAGGTTTAATTAAAAAATATAGAAAAAAGGGTGTTTTCCCTCTAGAAACACAACAGTACTGGGCTGGATTTCAGTGTACTCAGGTATTCACACTCTTGGGGTGAAAAGGAGGTTGGTCACTGCTGCTTGGTAGCATATTGGATAACTTAATATGCTAATTGGTCAACTTAATATACTAATTAGTTGTGTCAAAGTAAGTGTGCAACAAAGGTGCAAAGCAAGAGAAAATCATCCTTTCTTAAAAATGAAATTTCCCTATCATTCCATTTAATATGGAACATCAATATTGTTTAGTGTATTTGTCCAAATAAGTGAATTTTCTGATCTGCCTTTTCAGGTTTTAGAGAGGTGTTTTCACAATTAAAAATAAAAATAGGAGCAGAAATAGGGTCATTGTTATGATAGCCAATAAAGGGTATCCCACCAGTACCTGAGCTGAAGTGCTCTGATCAGGGCTGCTGGGGTTAATCAGCAGGCATTGTAAACCAATGCCATCTTGACTGCTTCAAAGAAAAACAGAGACAGACAGACAGAGAAAGACAGGGGGCAGAGTAAGCAACCAAGCCCCCAAAGTAAGCACTCTCTTTAAT
>JAYDZK010000039.1:5735067-5754539 GCA_034509185.1 Euphonia xanthogaster | reverse complement strand
AGGCATCGTAAACCAATGTCATCTTTAATGTTTGCAATTTCTGTTTGGAGGATAACACCATTCCCTACAAATTGAATATGTCTTTTTTTTTTTTTTTTATTCACACTATTTTTTTTTAAATGTCACTGAAATTATCTCAGAGGAGCAGATCTGACAGGTCAATCACTGCAGATGGTAAGTGCTTTGTTAATTATACAGAATAGAAACAATTGTAGAATGTCTTGCCTCAGGAGGAATTTCTCTCTTGCTCTGTTTGAGAGTAGATTTCCTCTACTGAATTAATTTTGTGTTTTTGTGCAGATAACAATCTCTCTGCTGCTTTGTAGGAATAACTCCTTGCTCCTTGTTCAAATATGCAACTGTAAATAAGCAGTGGATATTACAAATAAACAATGCTCCTCTTTTTAAATAATGCAACGTGTGTAATTAGGACAGCACAATTACAACTGTATACAGCTCTCAGAGTAACAATTAGTTTTTTTGGTAAAATGTAATTTGTTCCAATGTAAATGTTTTCCCTTAATTCAGAAGATTCCCTCGAGTTGTTACAATAATAAGCCTATTTCTACAAATATATGCAATTGCACTGTACGTTCCAATACACAAATCAAAGAGGACAGCTACATTATAATAAGCTATGGGAATTATAAAGTCAGAGCAAAATGATATCAGTCCTATTTTCTGAGGGGAAAATATGCCCAAATATCCTCTTTCCATTTCTATTTTAATCCCAGAGATGTCAGATGCTTTCTGCAGTTTGATTTGAATTTACTTGGAAAAAATTAGAAACATTTCCTTGTGTTACACTGCTGCTGTTACCCTGTCCTCCTGGTGATGATGTCTGACCACTTTCTAGTTTATTGTTTATTCTAGTTTTCTGTTTATTCCTGGAGATAAAGAAGTGCTATTATTGTCATTTCACGGAGGAGTAACTGAGTCTCATAGAGCAAGAGAAATCTGCTTTAGAGTTTGTCAGAAGTTTGTTGGGAAGCAGGATTTCAAATCCAGCCCCGTTCTCTTCCTTCCAGCATCCCCTGCGTGCTCAGAGCACGAGGGCAGCAAAGTGCCTTTGCAGTTCTTGCTCGCAGCACAACCAGAGCTCCATCCAGCTCCACACAATCCTTCTCCTTCTCCTGCTCACCAGTTCACGTTCATTTCCATAACATTGCTCTTTTGAAATCTGCACTTCCCCCTCAGCAGTTAAAAAAAAAGCATTTGGAGCATCTGTGTGTGTATCACTCACAACATCAGGAAGTCAAATTTTCAATATCTCACAGTTTTGGATTTGCCAGTAACTTTCCATGGCTGAAGTTAAAACAAGGGTGGAGGGTTTGTGGCAATAAGCACAATATTCTACCAGTGCATTAATAGGCAATTTTAGGTCAGCTGAATTAGTGCTCCTGAAAGTGTCTGGGAGTTATAAGAGACAGAATGAATGCAATTACTCAATACAGATGGCTGGGAGTGCTCAACATGTTCTATGAAAAGTGAATTGTCTGAATTTGATTTTAGAATTGGCATTTCATCCTCTTTCTACCAAAGTTTGCAAAATTTTGATTTTTTTTTTTTTAGCCTGTTGTCATTCTGGAGGCTGTTAATTATTTAATCTAAGCCTGGGCCTGCCGTTTCCCATTGTCAATACTGCAGAGCACTCAGTGAACAATTGCTAAAACCCCACAGACAGTAGTAATGTGCAATGATTATAGGGCAAGGGGCTGTGGTAAGCATTGTCTGCTCTGGTTAAGTCATTGCTAATGAAACATCACAGCTGATTAAACAGGCAATGAGAGCAGTTCCCTATAAACAGGCTCCATTTTCTCATTGGATCTTCACCTCTCTTAAAAAGCAAGATAAACAGAAATGCTGTTTTAATTATAAGTCTCTCTAGAAATCACATTTTATGATTAGTGGCATGTTCTAGAAAGACTTTGTCTTAATTATAATTATGTCACTGCTTTTCTTTCCCTGCATTCTGATAAGATAAAGAGTATGATGAAAACACAGGGAAAAAAGTACAACAGTCTCTGTTAGTGCAGTGGAACTGAATTGATATTTACATTCATCCTGTAACCAGACTTGGGCCTCTTCTTGAATAACAGTAATGATGAAAACAGAGAAGATCTTTGAGCTCTGTGCTTTCAAGCTGCTCACTAATCACTATAATTCAGCAGAAAATAGGAACAAAACTGCCCCAACAAACACCACAGTCATTGCACGCTGAATAAAAGGGGCTCTCACCAAATAAAGCAGAAGAGGTAAAGATTGCTCTATTACACAGTATGTCAAAGTAAAATACAGGTCTAAATCTATTCAAAAATGTAGAGCAGTCAGTCCCCAAGCTAGCAATGGGTAGAGAGGCTGCTTTGTTAAATGAATAACCCTGCCCAGAGCCTGCTGTGGCATCACCTCCAGTGACAGCAGGGTCTGCTTCTGCACAGGCCTGTTTCAGCCTTGACACTGCTAACTGTGGTACTGAGGTGCTGTTTGATTTAATTAAATGCCACTCCAAAGAAGACCCGTGTGCTTAAAGCACGTGAACCTGGAGGAGCTTCTGGTTCTTTCTCCTCAGCAGTTTGGTGTTTTTCTGTTTATGCATGGAAATGAAACTGCTTTCAGACACGAAGCTGAACGGTAGCCAGGTGCTTTATAACTGTGTTAGCCTGAAGCTCTCATGAGAAATATTTTTTTCCTGGAAAATAAATTATAACACGGCTAAGTGGTGCCTGACAAAGCTAAACAGGAGCCATGCTGCTCTATTGCAAATTCATCTGCAGTCTCTCGGTAGAAAGACAAATAAAAGCACTTCATCAAAATCAGTCAGGGAAGCACAGGAATACTCATCAGAGACCACTAAACTCTAAATACCAATCAATTTCACCAACTTTTTTGTCAAACTTGCAAGTCCCCTCAAGCACTATCATCTAGAGCTGCCAGAAGATGCTGCATGAAATGCTGTGGGAGCAGAGCAGGTGAGCAGCAGCTGAGAGCCCCTCTCTGACACTGAATTAGTGCTTGTGCTTGTGATCAGCACGGGCCAGCACTTATTAAAGTCATTGGGTGGGGCTTGGCCAACGTTAAGGTTTTGAAACCAGGCCTAAGGGCTCAGAAACCTGGTGGTCCATTTGAGAAGTGGGCTCAACATTTTTTTTCACTGTATTGGCTGTTTTTCAGTGACCTGGGCATGTCCCAGGGGCCAGCAGGCATTTTTGTTGCAGACAGCAGCCTTTAGACTGCCCTTGAATTCCAGTTCAATAAAATATATAATCTTGAGGGATTTCGGTTGAGGAATTTACACTGAGACTTTTTCCTGCACAAAGAGATCCCAAAATTGTTTTGCAGCCAATGGGACATTAAATGTTATGGCAGTGTTAAGTCCCACTCACCTCTGCTTTTGTCCTCACCATTCTTCTCTGTCAAATGTAAAAGTGGTTCTGAGAGAAGAAAAAAATTAAAATGTAATTTCCTCACTCATTTCTCTAAGCTGTGGTTATGTCTTCACTGTTTTAATGTTTTAATGTTCACATTTGTCAAGTCAGAAAAGTGTTTTAAAGTTTTGTTTCAAGTGTCAGGTCCTGTAAACACAGCATAATGGACAGAGAACAAAATAGCTTCTCTCCTGCACCCCTCACCCACTTTGTGTCTGTCTGTGCCAGAGTCAATCACTGCTTTGCCCTGAATAGAAAGCAAAAGGAACTCATCAATGGGCTATGGAGCAGAGTACAGTGCAACACAAGCACGTGGTGATTAGGTCTGACTTGACTCTGAATTATTTTTAAAATAATCCAGCCCCTTGTGGGCTGTGTTCCACCTCCCCACAATACCCTACTGAGTTTCCTTTTACTCTCAAGACTTTTTCTCTGGGATTCATTTCTTTACTTCCAGGTTTTTCTTTCTTAAACAATCTCTGCTGCCTTTTTTGCATCTCATTATTTAGATATTTCTCCTTCCCTCGTGTCACGGTTTCTTTACATTTCCCATCCAAAAGAAGACCTTTTTTAGCTCCCTCCAGCTCCCCTGTTTTCTGGAATTGTGGATCAACCTGAGCTCCACATTTGCCTACTAGGACAAATCTTGACTCTAGGCTGCTTGGAACAAATCTGATTTTATTTTTGGGTAGAGTTTCCTCAGAAAAAAAAACAAAAAACAAAAAAACAAGACCAAGTCAACAGAGGTTTCCAGCTATTATCTGCTGAATTTTGAGTCTTCAGGCTCAAGGCTGTGTGCATTGTTCTTTGAATATCATGTAGAGCACATTTTGTAAGAGGCTTGTGGTTTCTGTGTGTGTCAGCTGAATCATGAAAAGGTGAGGGAAGCAGGAGAGGAGAAGGTTGTCTTAAGCATTGAAATACTCACCTGCAGTGCTCTGTAGCCCACAATTCCTGTATACACTTTAAAATGTTTGGCATGAGGAGAGATGTCTCTTATTTATTTATGTACGTGCTTTGGAAAGAAAGGCAATACAAAAGCAGTCAGCACTGCAAAATGCTTCTGTTTTGCAGCACTGCTAAGAGTGCTTCTGTTTTGCTGGGCTTAAAAAAGGGGAAATGCTTGGATCGATGTTCTGCTATTGTATAATCAACAATGCATCACAATTCTGTGTTGTTTTCTATAAAAATTCTCCATTGCAGTTGACCGTAAAATTACAGGAAAAAATGCCTACATTTTCTGTCACTTCTAAATGATAAAAACCGATATGTAACCTCATCTTAGAAACAAAGCCTTCGCAGGTGGAATAGAAGGTTTGATGATAAGCTGTAATGACTTCAGTCCTTTGAATCCTACTTCAGGTGAGGGTGGTGAGTCACCTGGGGCTGAATTCTCAGCAGTAAAAAGGAGAGGAAAACAAATCAGTAGTTATCCTGCAGAGCAGTGGTCTAATCACATCTGACACCAATTAGCATCCTTGCTGATGGTCCCTATTAGGACATAGTTGAAGTCTGAATTACATGTCTCAACTGTGCAGTGGTCATTTAGCTGAGCAAAATTGAAATGGGTGTAAAGCCAAGGACAAAAAAAAAAAAACAACATCTTCAAGAACATCAGCTTAAAACCTGTCCCTGAAATGGGCCTGTCCTGTTTTCTGTCACCATACTTTCAGCTGAAACACCAGTTAAGCTTCCTCCATTGTTAGCAGTGAGTAATTTCCAGAGAAGACGTGGAGTGTGGCTCCACAGCATTCAGAAGTGAACTCAGCATGAATGTGCTTGCCAGGGTTAGTCATTGCTAAAGGAAGAACCTTGAAGTTCTCACTAAACATTCCCACCTTGCTTTTGCTGGGTGTATAAGCTACCAGAATTGTCCTTGCAGAAAAGAGCCATGATTTAAAACATGTAACTGGCAAAACCAGTATTAAATTCCTGTAAATTTCACAGATATTGTGGAAGTATCAGGACTTACGATGAAGTGGGGTAAGGGAGAAGTTACTGATTATATTTTCCCCATCTAAAAATGTTTTGCTGTGTATTTTCAGTTTCCTGGAATTCACCAGGCAAAACCTGCTATGTTAACAAAGATCTACTGGACCTTTTTCAAGTTTAGCTGAAAAAACCCAAGAATTTCTTGGCCTGTTTTACCTTCTCAGGTCTTAAAACATATCGATGCACTGAAATTGTGTCAAGAGACACATATTGCTTAATTACAGAGAAGCATTTTGACAAAAAATACATTTCCCATGCCTTCTTCAGTTCTTAATTGTTCCTGCCAATTCTCCTCTACCATCTGTCATCAACTCCCATTTTTCTCTTCAGCTGAAATATGAGTGTAATACTGATTCCAAAATCTCATAATAGAGTCTGTGTCCCCTTTGTACTGCATTTTCCTGCAGAAAACCGCCGAGGATTGCAAATCTTGTTCAAGATTGCCAGTAGGTTTGTCAGTCTTCAGAGTCAAGAAGAAAAGCTCATCTGCTAGAATGACTCATGACAACCTCATCTTTGATCACTGGGACAGTTTTGAAATTATCTGTGTCCCCTTCAGTTCCAGGGCATTTTCAGATCTCCTGTTTTTCAGTTGGATTTTGAGGCTCAAGTAATGTTTTTCCTGGCCCAAGCATCATCAAATGTGGGAGAAGGTCATTCTTCTCTTTGTCTCAATTTTCTTCTAATGAGGGTGTTTCCTTAGTGGTTTTTGATCACTTGATTTTTTTTTTTTTTTTAAACAGTGAGCCAGAAACAGATGCTGGTGAGTAATGAGCTTAAAATTCAGGATACATTCTGTAGAAATACAAATTATATAGTTCATATAAGTTCATCTGTCCTTATTAAGAGTGCTTTCCCCCATCTTTTTACTTGACATGAAACCTGTAATTTCTTTGCTATATGGATTGACTTGGGGGTGAGTAGGAGCTTCACTTGTACCTTGGCTCTCTGGGGGGAACACATCAGGCACAAGTGCACCTGGATCTCTTGGCCTGTCTCAGCCCATCAGAGATAACTAAATGAAAATGTCAGCTTAAAAGAAATGAGTGGCACATGGAAAACACAGCCCAGGTACATCTGGGACATGATTTTGAAATGTAGCCAATCAGAAATGACTGAAGTTTGCTCCTGCTTGCCGACTGCAGACAGTCTTCAGGGAAATAAGTCACATCTAGTCTTTCAATTAGTGGGACAAACAGTGCAGATGTCACACCGAGCAGATTCAGCCACATTTCACAAGAGGTCAGTAGGATAAAAGAAATCAGTATGTCAATGGTTTAACAGAATACCCAGGGAATGTCCTTCCAGGTGTGGTTGCACCAAAGGGGCGAGTTCCCCCTGGAATCACCAAGATGGCTTTTCTGAGGAAAGCTCTCCTCCCTGGGGCTGAATCTCTGCAGCCATTCATGACATGCACTGAGACTGAAACAGAGCAAACTGTGCAGTTTGAAGCTTTTGCATCCCCAGAATGTCCAAACCCTGGGCAGTGTGGAAATGGGCAGCTCAGACTGTGGCCTTTTGCCATCTCAGGCTTCAGCCCTGGAACGCTCTGGTGCTGGGGAGATGAGTGGATTTTCCTGCTAACCAGCATGCCCAGACTCTGCTGGTTTAAGGGCAAATTGTGGTTGCTGCTAAGATAGATTTGAAGTGAAACTGATGCATAGAAATGAAATGATTGATATCTTATTTTTCTGAGTGTAGCAGTGTGAACATTTGCTGTAAATTACATTTGTTACAGACCCAGAATCTTTTGGCAGTGACTCTGAGTTTGGATGGACTGGCTAAACAACTTGTTAAACAAATGGGTTTCAGTCCGCATTTTGCAAATGATTTTGATTATACTGTGTAGTTTGCATGATTAATGAGTTGCAGAGTTTTATTATTTCTGTTATCTGACTGTAATTATTTATTCATGGAAATAAGTAACTTATTCCGTCAATATTATTAGATTTGAATGCAGTATATATTATTATCTTGTTTTCTAGACAGAGCTGTAGATTTCTACTTGTAAAGGTACCATGTTGTATTTAATGATTCAGCCAAATTATTCCTTACAAGTGCTGTTGAAAGATTAGTTGCTAATCAATGCTAACTTGGATAAAATGCAAATTTTGGAACAAATATACATGTACATATGTGCTCACACACCCCTTCCTGTCCCTAGATACTGAATGTGATTAGTAAATCAAGCTGCTGACATATCATTATTATCAAAAAAATGAGTTTCCATATTATGAGGCAGCAGCAAGTCACCGATAAAACCTGGCTTTTATTTTCATCTTCTCTGAAGTTTGTAATGAAATAGCAAAGATCCAATAAAACTATAGAAACTGTTGCTATATATTGCAATAATATAGCTGCAAAATATTTCAGGTAAAATGAAGGCATCAAAATTAAAAAAAAAATATTCCAAATATGCTACAGCAGATCTGTGCACTAAGTGAAGGAAAATTCCTGGAATTTAGTTTTGTTACAAATGAGCTAAACAAGTTTCTTTTCTTCAAAGCAGAGTTTTTCTACCTGTCATTTGTAATCTGTGTCATTCTATTTGAGTGATTCTTTGAGCTGCAGCAAATGAGTCTGCTTGCCAAATCTTACTTGAAACAGCAGCAGTAATGCTTTCCCTGCTCCTGGCCCATCTGATCTTTGCAGAGGTCACTGCCTGCATATCACAAAGGCAAAATGGGCCACATGTTTATCCTTCAGATGCTGAGGTTCATAGTCCAACGGAGCTTAGGGTCTGTGCTCTGAATTACACACCTGAGGTGCCAGAATGAGCAGCTGCATGATGTGGTAACTCCCAGCAGTGGGCTGCAGTAATCTCTGCAGCTGTCCCAGCAGGATTCAGCAGAGCTGACTTACGTGAAGTTGTGGTTTTCAAGTCAGCTGGATTCCATTCCTGCTAGATTCCATGTGTGGATCTCTTGGTCATTTCATACCAAGATGAGCTGAAAGGAGGGTTAGGTTCTATTGTCATGTAGGTATGACAAGATAAGTTTTTCTTTCTGTGCTCATGATTTACTTCATGTTTGTAATAAATCTAGTGGGGTAGGGAGCATCACTCTGTCCTACTACAAGCTGGAAAGAAAATGTAAGAAAGAGCCATGTGCTGCTAGAGGAGAGACCTGGGTTAGGTCTGCAGCTAATTACTGTGATCAGCAAAGGGGCACATTTCAAATTTCCCACATCAAACAGCCTTGACAACTGGGATCACACCCTAATTAGTGGGGTTAAGAGCAGAATCCAGAGGAGGAGATGGTATGTGCCAGGGATTCTTTATTTGAATACAGAGAGAATTGTGCTTCTCTCTGGCACGTTTATAAATCTAGGTTGTCCTGCATGATGTTGATATCGTGCCCAGGCCTAGCTGGGGCTAAATCAGTCCCTAGGTGGGTCTCTGTGCACTGCAGGGAAGCCAGAACCAGCCCCCCACACCCCTCAATACTGAATATCAGGAACAGAAAGCTGGAAGTGTTTCAAAATCTGTGGATGCTTCATCTTTCCATTTCTGCCACTGGTGTTTGAATCACAGATCCCAGAACAAACACTGCATAGCAGTGTCACAGCAGCAAGTTGTCAGCAGCTATTCCTGTGGCCAGGTCATGACTGAAGTCTCCATGCAGCACCTACTGTCTCATTGTTTGATACCTAAATGGATGTGAAAACCACAAGGGAAATAAGGGAAGGAATAAGACAGGAAGGAATGATTTGACTTGATTTTTACTAGCAGGAAATAGCAACATCAAGATTTGGCTAGTAAGTTTATTCTGACTCTGAGGTGCATGTGAGGGTACACAGGAAAATGTGCCTGGGAGGGAAAGTGTAAATGGATTAAAAAAAAAAAAGGAAGGAACAATGTGGATGACAGGCAAGTTAAAACAAGGGAGTAAAGTAGGAGATATAAAACAAACAGTACTCTACTAACAGTATGCTGAGGCCATCAAAGTCATTACTGTGGTATCTTCACAATTTTTTGTGATGCAGTGGAAATACTTTCACATTCTACAGAACTGGATCAGATGCATGAACAGATTAAATGATCTGAAGAAGGTCAGTGACAGAGCTGACGTTTATTACTAATATTAAGATGCTGAAACTCCAAACTCTACATTCAGTTGTGTGAGGTGGTAAATTCCAAAAGGAAGAGCATGTAAATTATTGTTTATTTTACTGTCCTCTCTGATTTGGGCCTTGGATATTTCAGCCTGTGTATCAATACTCTTAGATACCCACAAAGGAAGATCAGTAATTTTTTTTAGTTCTATATATCTCTTAGAACTTAACAGTTGACGTCACATTTAAAAAATTACTCAGACCCCAAAACATTTTGAATATCTTAAACACTAAATCAGCCATATAAAAACTATGTTCATTTGCATTCAAATTGGAGTCATAGATTCAGTGCACTTGGGAATTCTCTCTCTCAGCTCTTTTGAAAACCTACAGTGACTATCAAGAAGTTATGTGGACTCAAACATAAATAACTCCAGACATGAATCATCACTTGGCACCCTCAGCTGAGCTGTCTGCAGGTAAAAGTTGGCACCCAAACCATTGGTCAGCACAGCCCAATGCCAGTTATGCTTCACTGCATTGAATTTACCAGGGAGTGTTTGCTGTGTTCCAGCTCCTCCAACTGGAGCTCCACTGAGTACTGTAAGTGTGCCTTTGGGCTCCTGTGAGCTCAAATCCCTTGAAAATGGCATGAACAGACAGATTTTCTCAAATAAAAGGGAAATAACTGGTGGGATGTTTAGCAGGAGGTATCATACATCACAAATCACAGTAACTCTCTACAAGCCCAGAAACATCTTTAACCTGCAAATATTTGATAATTTTACTCTAAGTAACTTCAACATTGATTTCTATACCTAAGATAAAGACATTTATAAAGCACTCACACATGACCTTATTTGTTAGGAAAGTAAAGAAATCTTTCTTTAAAAGACTTTGTCAAGTCTTCAAACCCAAGGAAAGTCAGATAGTGCTGTCCTTTTTCATAGCTGCAAATGCACATCTTCAGTAAAGGGGCAAGTCACAATTCACTCTCAACATTAAACAAGGTTTCCTACAGTGATGACATAATAAAGGCAACATCCCAGGCTTCTGTCTGGAGAGTTTAAACAAACTAAAATATATGAAAAATACTAAAGAGTCAGTGGTGGATTTTTAAGTCAGGAGCAAACTAAGTCCTCCTCAAAAAAGAATTTCCTCCAAGCATAAACATGAAATAACTTGAAATAAAAATATGACATATGAAAATCTTCATTGTGAAAGGAGCAGCCAGCTTGAAAGTCTCTATTTCCCCATTTGATAAGCAGTCTTAATGACTTTTCAGTGAATAGGGATGTTTCATACAAAAATGACATTTAAAACAAGATAAATTATTAGAGGCCCCCAATATTTGGAAAGACTTGGATTTTTCCTTATAAAGTTCTGAATATTATAAAACTGGAGAACATTATAGAATAATTTTTTTCAGATTTATGACAAAGCATGAAACACCTTAAATGTGCTTACAGATTTTGAGTTCTGAGGCTGAACAAGGCCACAGGAAAGGTAATGATCTAATTAATATTTTTGTTGGCTTAGAAAACTAGTGTGCAAAAGTTAAGGGGTTTTGGGTTAATTTCATGCTAACTGTGTAGTTAAATATGCAACAATTTTTTTCAGAATATTTTTATGTGATCTTTCTTTTTCTGATATGTTAAAGAAAACAATAAGCAGGTATGATTTACCTAGAATTTTCTTTCTATTTTTCATATTAATTTCTTTAATAAAAAAGAAAGAACAAACAAACAAAGCAACACAACAACAAAAATCCCTATATCCTTTCCCAGCTTTAATTCCAGTCTCAGGGGAAGGGGCATTCCTCAGAGGAGATCACCTCTCCCCTGGTGCTGCAGTAGGTCCCTGTGTTTCTCAGGTCAGCCCCAGAGCCCTGGGAAAGCTGGGAGGGCTGATCCTGCACCCTTGGGCTTTTATGTAATGAATGGATTCCACAAAGCAGCAGAACTCATTTCAGTGTTGCTGTGGCCCAGGCAGAACCAACCCCTTCCCTCTGCAGTTAAAAACCTTTTTATTTGGTGACCACTCATAAAACCTCTGTTAGCAGCACTTGGAAAGTCATTGGTCTCAATCTGGCTTCTTGAAGAAACATTGCTGTAAAGGAAACTATGGAGGAAAATAGCAAAATTCTTTTCTCTTTCAGTATGATAAACAGGTGTCATAAAAAAATCAGAATTATACCTTCCCAACTGCACACAAACAGAATTAGTTTCTGTCATCATGCAAAGCTTGACATGAGAACAAAAGAGCCCTTTGCTCCTTTATGAAGCTGTAGAAAGGTGATTGTTTTTCTTTTAGTTGTCAGAGATTATTAGTGAATGGCTATAATGGTAATTCCATTTCTAGGATGAAATCAACCGTATTTAATATTTAAAGGGAATAAAATAGCAAGGTGACAGTTGAATTAGTAATTACCACAAATAATTTAATTCCCATTCACTTTGTTTTCTGTTTGTACTTCCTACTGTGAATGGATGCCAAATCCTCAAATATAATTGTATTAATTCTTGTTTTACATATTTCTCCAGCAAAGAATTTCTTGGATTGTTGTTATTTGTTGAACGTATTGAAATGGGTGATACTGCAATCAGGTTAATTACATTTCAAGTTCCTTTTTTCCCCCCCAACTGAGTGTTATACACAGGTAACCAAAATAGTGTAACTTACATATGGAGAAAAAAATACAGTAGCACCTGTATGTTAGGTTACTGTAGCTAATTGAGCTTGAGCTTCATTTTCTCTGTGTTCCAATTGCAAAGCAAGACAAAAAGAAAAAAAAACAACAACAAAACCTTATAGCTGTATCCATGCCTGTGCTCCCTGGTTAGTGCAGATTTCTTTCTGGCAAGATCACCTGGGTGAGATTCACAAGTGCTGTGCATCTCCACGTGTCTCGTTCCTGCTCTAAACTTAACATCAACCATATTTATTTTGTAAATTTAAGGCTGACATTTCCTTTGGTAAACTGCAGTGTTGAAATGTATCAGTCACACTGAACAGAATGAGTATTATAGACATATTTCACATATTTCCATAAACAACAAGAAGGAAGCTTGTGACTGAAGAAAAGCAGAGTTAAAAAAAATCAGTCTCAACAAAGGAGTAGCAGCATCATGGAATTGTAGAAACAGAACTTACAGGTGAGAGCTGAAGCAGGGAGAGAACAGGAGTGAAACAGGTTCATGCCCAGATTCTCTTTCTGGTGCAGAACTGGAAAAACAGATTGTCTTCACTGGTGGAGGTATGGTTCTTTGTATTGGTTTAGTATTAAAAAATAAGACTAATGAGAATGTGTTTAGCTGTAAATTTTACACCTCAATGTGTTGAATAAACACCACTGCAGTAATACTACCAGGTATAAAGCTGACCACATTGGGCAATGCAATCCTGGCTTTCCTGAGTTGGTGCCAGCTCCAAAAATAGCCACCTTTCTCAGGTTTTGTGTTTTTATTAATCCTGATCGCTGCATTTAGTGCTCCAGCATAGTTCTCAGGTAAAATTGCTAAGACACTGCCCTTTTACTTCTCCTTTTCATTTGTTTCCAGTTTTTTTTCTTCCCCTAGAAAAAAAAAAAAACAAACTGGAAACAAAATCTTATTTTTTAATGTTTTGAATTCAGAAAAAAATAGGGTAATTGTGCTTTCCACTGCAGTTTAAAATGAGGAAAGGATGACTTTCCTGATCAGAAATTTCAGCAGGTGGGTTCAGGAAGCAGGAATGCACCACGATGGCACTTTGAGCTGAGAAAAGTCTTGTGAATTCTGTTAAATCCTGATCAGATTGCTCAGTGTTCCGAGCCTTGCAAACATATGTGTATGTACAGTTGGAGTCACTATGACATTTCAAAGTAATATTTTTTTCCTTCAACCTTTGAAGAGAAACACAAGTGTGAAAGAGAAGAGCAATGGGTCCATTGGAAGATAAGTTCTACCAGGTGCATTTAAAGTTGTGGGAAGACTGTTGGATTATAAAAGCTGACTGAGCAATCTGCCTAAGTATCAAAAATAAGCCTTTATGTTATGCAACCCCCTTGTTTTCTACTGCCTTTTACTGAGGAACAGGATTGTGATCCTTTCAAAATAGATTTAGTGCTGCAGTTGAGCACAGAGAAAGATTTCTCCCATGTGTCTGTTGTTTCTGCTCCATATTGAATTTTCTGTCAGATCTTTAACTGAGTCTGACAAGAAAAAAATCTGGAATTAAAGAAAGCCTTCCACTATTATTTTTCTTTAAACTGGTTTAAGTCATTTCCATTCCATTGACATGGAGGAGATGAGAGAAACACTCAAGTTCCTAGATGACACCAAAATGAGGGTGAGGACTGATGTGCCTCACCCTCAGCAGAGCTGCTGTGCAGATGGACCTGGAGAGCCTGGGAGAATGGGAAACTGAGCCCTAATGAAATTCAGCAAAATTCAGCAAGGGCTGTCTCAGAGCAGGAAAGGTGCTGCTGATGGTCAGGGGTGGGAGCACATGCCCTGCCAGGAGGGGCTGAGGGAGCTGGGAGTCTGGAGCAGACACAGCTCTGGAGGTGATCACTGAGGGCCTGTTGGAGCCTTGGGGACATCAGGGATGTGTCACCTTCACAGAGGTGTTGAAACAGGAGAGGTTCAGACTGGAAATAAAGAAAAAGCTTTGACATCCCGAGGCACTGGAAGTTTGCCCCAAGGGGTCGAGCACTTTGTGTTCTTGGAGGTTTTTAATGAGGCTGGATGAACTCTGAGCAACCCAGGCTGGCCTCAGAACTGTCCCTATTTTGAGCAACGAGTTGGACTGCAGATCTCCTGAGGTCCCTTCCAGCCTGAAATGTCTTGTGATCCTCTGATTCTGACCACCATATTTAACTGATCATATTTCTGAGGGGAAAAAACAAACCAAGACAAATTATCCCAATATGATGTGTAAATGAGCCCACAAGGGCACAAGCTCGTGGGCCTCACTGACCTGAAACCTGAGCAGCATGTCTGAGTGCAAATAAAGTTAAGGATTTCATCTTAAAGCTGATGGTTGGACTAGCAGAACAACATTACAATGTGAAAATCTCTTCATTTTTAAAGGGTCAACTTACAAGACTCTCTAGTTTTGAAAAATTGCAAAAAATTTAGATCCTTTAGGCAGAATGTGCTATTCTTAATATGGTCTTAAAATCAATTTTTGAATTTTGGAATAAGAAAGGTTTGATGAAATAGACTGAAATTCATCCATTAAAAATGAATTCAGCACACCAGGGAACTTTGAAATGTGTGTGCTTCATGCAAATACTGATCTATCACCCAAGGCACTGACAGCCAGGGTCACAAGAGCCTGCTCACCCCACTGAGGGCAGTTTGTTGGCTAGAGCAGTTTACTTAAATAGTTAAATATCTGTGACAAAAGCGTTTTTAAAAATTTGCTTACAGTGATAGACTGGAAAAAGAAAAGTTTAGATGATGGTGGTGTGTGGTATCAACTCCCATATTAATAGGGGTCATTTAACTAAACCTATAGGTTTGTCTTACACTGTTCATCAAAAATTGCCAAGTGATTTGTACTCTTGATGCTCTATGCTCTCATAATGCAACAAATAATTTCCACTCTACTTTTTGTAATTACTTGCATACAGACTTGGAGGCCAGACATTTCACTAATGTAAACAATATCAGTACTTACTACAGCAGACAAAAGTGTTTTTTGATTATTCCTTTTCCTGCTCTTTGCACCACATGCCAAAATCATGCCTAGTTACAGTTAGAGCAATTGTTCACTTATGTTTTATTCTGTTATGAGAACTTCTGGGGGCTACAGAGTAAAAGGTAAAATACTTGTAAAACTATTAGCTGGGCCTGGTAATTCTCACCCCATGTTGCTTTATTAACTAAAGCAAGACAGTACAAAGGCAGGGAGAGACTCTATTGAAAAAGTCGATTGGTTGCTTTATCTTGTGCCAGTACAAATGTGACTTCACCATATTTAACAACCATAACAAATCTTTTCTGAGAAGCAAATGCCAACCTTGAATTTATAGTTTCACCCTTTAACTTCCAATCATATCAAGGATAACAGCATATTTTACAATTTCTTCTCTGGTCCCGGATAAGTAATAATTGCCAACAAGAATCATTAAACAAGTTGAAGCATTTAACTTCATTATAGTAATTCTTGTTAGTCAGGCACGTCGTGCCATTATCAGGCCTTTTACATCAGTAGAAACAATTGATAAATCTGTAATAATTCTATGTCTCAAAGATTGGATAATGATCCCTTGTAATTCTCTGACATGGCACACACAAAGTACTGCTTTTCAGTGTGTAATTTCTCATTTCAGAGAACGTTAACCAGACTAAGAAAAAAAAAAACTTTCCTACAATCTGTTCAGTGGAATGTAAATGAATGTGGGGAACAGTTTCTTAATAAATGAGCCGCCATTGTGATTATTTTCAGTAACATTTGCTGTACTTAATGGTACCATCCATCTAAGGATTTCTACATTTATCCTGTTTATAGGATGGTTAAAACCTTTATGAAGGAATCATTAATTTCCTTCCAAATGTCACTGACTTTGAATGCTTTGATCATTCCAAGACTAGCCCAGCCCCTGTCATCAGTAGCCTCTGATGAGTTCAGACTGATTTGCTTTGTACATCAAAGGCATAAAAGGACCACTCCAAGTCTCAGTCTTTTTGGTCACACTTTTGAAGTCTCCTGAATACACATGAGCCATTTAGTTCCAGGAGAATGAGAAACTGAGGACCATTGTGCAGATGGTGGACAATGTGCATCTGGACTAACATTGCCTTTCATCAGAGACACAGACTGCCCCAGGACATCCCCAAGGGTGAAATTAATGGTTCATAACCATAATGATACTCATTAACACTTAAAAAGGGGAAAAGTTCCTCAGACATCTCAGTATAGCAGAGTTCCAGTTTAACTCTGTGTGTTGGAAGGTGGCAAAATTCACGTAACTGCAAAGCTGGTATGTTTCACTTGTTGAAGTCTGTGAAGAAATTACAGGTGCTACACAGAGCTGAGAAGAGTCAACCTCTTCATTGCAGGGATTTTTATCCAAGTTTTCCATCATGTTTCATCCTTCAAATTTAACTGCATTTGTATTTTCAAAGTATGTATAGAGCAAATAATAACAATCTCCCAAGTATTTAATTACATTTAAAACAATAGTTATCTTTATGTGAAATTTGAATTGCAAAGCTCTTGGAAATACCTGTTTTAGCCTTCAAGCCAGCCTACAAATAAGGTACAGTTTTGCTCTAGGATTTGTCAAACAGTATTTATTAAAATAAGTTAAAAGCTTCCTTTTCCAGAATTACTATATATATTGTTCTGCAGTTGTAATCTCCTATGTTTATGAAACAAGTGTCTGAATCAAGACTTTCAAAAATGATGCTTAAAATTAGCATCTTGAATGTCTATTATAGGTCCTAATAGGCACTTTGATTTTCTAGAATTGCTGAGCAGTTTCCTTTAAAGAGGCTTCATTCAATGATGAGGTAATTAAATAAGAGCTTAAAAGGTTTTGACACACAAAAAGGTAATGACATATTTAATATGGTTGATACACCATCAGGCAGCAATAGTACCACCATGTTGGGCCTCACAGAATAGAACTGGTCATAATAATGACCAGTGACAGAAAAATGTGGAGTGCAGGGCAGAAAAACCAGAAGTCTCCAGCAGCAGAATCTGTAGAAGTCTGGAAGGTTCTGGTGTCAGTGGGCAGGGGTTTTGTGAAGCAGTGCAGCTGAGAAATGGCTCTAATGTTTGTTGGATACATGGAGATGTCAGCATCACAAATAGGTGATGTTCTCTGCCTTACACACTACAGATTGCATTTGGGATGCTTTAAAAATTGCTGTTTAAAAATTAACATCAGTTTGATTCCAGGATTGTGCATGGGCTATTTGACAGTCTTTAGAGAAGTGGGAAAAACCCCCACAAGGTGGAGGATTACTGAAAATGGCTGAAAGAGTGTTAATTAGAGTCAATGGGATGAAAGTGAGAAAACAATGCACACAGTGAATGCAAAATTCAGATGAGTGTTTCAGCAGGGAATTGTGCCACACTGAGACCTTCAAATGACAGTCAGACTAAATTCTTAGCACAAACACAGACACAGTCCTGGGTGTCTGTTGCCATGAAGATTTTAGACTTTGTGCAAAATGAGCCAACCTTTGAAGAGAAAAAAGGCAGGAAGGGCAGAAGGAGGGAGTGTGTGGGACTGGTGCTGTAGAAGGTGGGAAGGTGAAGCTGGCAGGAGTCTCTCTCTGCCATCATTCACTCTTGTCCCAAGTGTCCAACTGAGAATCTTCTTCCACTGATAGAAAGGTGGATTAAGCAGCTATTTGGCCAATGCCAGCTCTCAATTTTATATTATTTTCACATGCAATTCCTCAAATGAAAATAGAAGCTGTGAGGAGAGCAATTAATGTTTTGGGATTTTTTTGTTTTCCACATTAACTAAAGTCTTTTCAGCCAGAGCACAGATGGCCCTGTAGCAGTCTCCTAGCAGTGCTCTACAGACTGCACTCCCCTGGGCCAAACTGTGCTGCTTGAAAAGCCCCTTTTCAAAAGGCAGCACTGGCACTAGGTTGTAGGGGCTCTCTGGAGTGCCAATACATATCTTGGATGCTTCATAATAGCAAAATTTTAAGACAATTCCTTTTTATTAAAATCAAGAATTAAGTAAACATTTTGCTGCATGTACTGTTCAGTAAAATATTAGTGTAAATACTACAGATGGTTTGGCAATTTTAAGAGCAATACCTGCCTCTCCTCAATGAGGATCCCATCCTAGAATTGTGGTGGGTTAATTTTATAGCAACAGACATAAATATCATATGCATCTACAGTACTGTAGCTAAAAAGTTAATAGATTCAAAGTAAAATTATTACCATTTCTCACCTCCAGGTTTATTCTTATGTGTCATAGACACTTTGGAAAATATCTTTGGAATAGAGCTTTGGGAACTTATTTTTCAGTTCTTCAAATTTCAGTTTTAAATATCTAAAGAAGACAAGTGCAGGAAGATTATGGGAGAAAAAAAACCCAAAGCATTCTGTGCCTCCAAGCTCTGTTTTTGGTTTGGCATCTTTTGTTGTGCCTTGTTGTCACAGCTGAGGTCATACTATGGTGCTGAGAGGGTTCTGTGAGTCAGAGGAAAGTGGCTGCCTTTCACAGACACCTTAATTTACATCTTTGCCCTGTTACATAGGTGATCTCCATCATTATTTTTTTGGCTCTCTGCACGTGTGTGTGTGATCTCTACAGGATGAAAAATGTTGTAAAGCTGTGGGAATTTTCTGGCACAGATGCATTTAGAGAGTGAGAGCTGCTCTACATTGTTCAAAGCAAGACATTTTTTGATTGTTTCCATGATGACTGGATGCATCGTTAACCCCTTTATTGTTGATGTCCCACTGAGACCTGATATGTAGTCTTAATTATTTTAAAAGACATTTCTTTGTTACTTAGCTGGTGATTAAAAGTAAATTAAAAGATGGCAATGGCAGACTATTGTTGTTCATTAGCAGATCTAAAACCCTAATCATCTAGTAAGGGACTAATTTTCACATAATTTTAAAAACAATAAGTACGCTGGTGTAGGAATTATTTGTGCTGCTTCTACCATTTAATTAACCAAATCACCAGAGAGGGAGAGTGTGTGTGATCATTTTCTATTAATCAAACTGAGAAATCTGAAGCAGAAATCCCAGCCAAAGCTCTTAATAATATTCCTTATAACAAGAAGATGAGTTTGAACTTCAAGTGCTGAAGGACATTGAAGATTCTCACAGGGGAGTGTGGGAAGGGCAAAGGCAAGACCAAGGTGACCAAAACACTCATTCATAATTTTGCAGAGATAAAAGATGAATTATGCTGCAGGAGGCAGTGATGGAGTATATACAAAAACCCAGCCATAATTTGCAGAGCCCTTGAAAAGAAACATTTCTAAAGAAACATTAATTAAAATTCATTGAAAACTGGCCTTT
>JAYDZK010000039.1:5721065-5734967 GCA_034509185.1 Euphonia xanthogaster | reverse complement strand
TTTCTAAAGAAATATTAATTAAAATTCATTAAAAACTGGCCTTTATTACTTAACTTTGGTGAAAATTTCTTGAGTTCAGGAAGAGCAAAACCTTAAATTTGTTGATTTAAATAATGTCTCAGTTCTCAGTAATAGTTGTTAGTGTTGGTGATCCTCTTTTTTCTCCATTTTCAGGTTTTTATCTGGCAAATGGCTGTTCCTTTGGTGAAATAAAACAGTGATGATTGTTGAGGTTGAAGTCCTGCATGTGCCTCACACATTTCCAGAGTACCTGGCAGGTAGGACTGATCATGAGAGAAGGTATCAGAGAACTCTCACTCCTAAGGAGGAAACCCCTTCTCTTGCAGAGGCTGATGTTGCTGTAGAGGGGATGGAGTAGAGGCATAACAAAAAAAGGCTTTCATATACTTTTAAAGCTGTGATTAAAATATTTCCACTCTGATACATTGTGTGAACATTTTAAGAAAACCAAATGCTCACATTGAATTTTTTAATAAGAAAGCAATTCTTTAGCTGCAGTGAAGGAGGAAAATCCTGAAAGCTGACACTGTGCCTCTGTGTGTCAAAAAATTCTGACACTTCCAACCACAGCCCCCTGATTATATTAGTTAAATCCTTCTCACCCCTTATAAAATATGTTGTGGGACTCAGCCATTCACTCAACTTTCTGTCTCACTTTAAACAAGATCCAAGTATGTTAGAACTTGAAAGTCAGGAGCAGAAATGCACCTCTGTGGTCCTAGTGCTGAGCACACACACCACAGTTTGGTGAGGGTGCTCTCAGGAGCAGGAGCTCTTGTAAAGGAGAGAAAGGCCTTTTCTGAGCTGTGCATCTTTACCAGCAATGTTTCTGTTTCTTCCATGATCCTGGTTACTGGTCCTTTCTAGAAGATAACTAGAAAGTTACTGAAAATGAACAAAAAGGGGCAGAAATGCTGTATGAACAAATAGACTCCTCCAGTCAAGTGAATAATAAGTGATAGTGTTGGCCCAGTTCTGCTGCTGTGGATGCAGTGAGAGAAAAAATGAGTAGAAAAGACAAAATAAGCTGAGAAGCTGAGAATTTTATCTGGAGCAGTAAAAAGAAATCTCTAGTGTGATCCTCCCTTGTGTGTAATTCCCTGCATGTTGCTGCTGACAGTGGATTTCAGTTATAAATATTGTATCATCTGTTCTCCTCTGCTCTCTCAATAACTGGATCTGCTTAGTTTTATGTAATGTGTTCTTTATAATTTTCTTAGTTAATGATTTCATCACCTTTGTGTATGTTAAAGTTTGCATAAGTAGATTTTTCTATATTTTCATATGTCTTGTTACTGGATCTCATATTTACTTAGTTTGTTATGAGCATCAGAAATTAATGTGAAGATTTATTAGAGAAACAAATACTGTTTGTATTAATTTGGGCTTCATTCTAATGCTACTGTAGGATCTTTAAATGCCTGCTGATTTCCTTTCCTTGGTAATCACAGACAATATATTTATTTTTATTTATTGAGGTTATTTGAAAGAATTAGGTGGAGCTTGGCTTTAAATGAGTAACATTTAAAGTAACAGGCTGAGTCAGTAAAGAAAAATTGACCAGATGGTAACCTCAGTATGGGATAGAGATAAATGTGAATCTGAAATGAGGAATGTCCCAAATAATGAGGGTCATTTGAGAGTAAGATGGTGTGTGCACTTTGTGGCCATGAATAATGCATCGATGTACCTCCTCCAGTAATCATGATGCATGAGCTCTCTATTGAAACTACCACGGGATCCATTTTACAGTGGAATCAAGTGCTTTTGGTACCTTAATTATTTAGATTATGTATCTGAGAGAAGAAAAATGTTTGAATTTCATATTCCTGCTTTTTTTCTTGGTGTCAAAGAAGGAGAAGGGTGAACTGGGGACAAAATCCTGTGTGAGTTTCCCAGGCACAGTGCTGTTGTGGCAAAGATTATTCCCTTGATCCCTCTTTTCCTTTTTACCCACCTAGATGGCAATCTCTGCAGCTGTGCAAATGAATGAACCCAAGTTCGAGTTGGTAAGAACATCCTATCCCACCTCAAAGAAAGTGTGAAAGTCAATCTGTCCCACCTGTTATTCACAGTGTGAAAAGTTACACTTGAAATTGCCACGGGGGAATCTCTCTCCAAAAGGACAAATCACAGCATTTTCCCTTTTGGGGTTACCCACTTCCTTTGCCCTGAAATAAAGGTGAGAAAAAAGATGTTCCTCTCCTTAATTTTAGTTTCTAGCCCTGGTAACAGAAAGAGGCTCTGAAACACAAGGCAGCTGAATCAATGAGAAAGAAAATGCTGGTGCTATCAAAGTGATTTGCCATGGGAGATTTGCTGCAACACGAATGCTGCTTAGAGCTCAGCTTGTGAGCTTGTTGATTCTGCAGAAATTTCAGGTACAAGCCCTTTACTGATTGTTCCTCTTACGCTTGCTTAAGCCAAGCAGTCGACATTCAGGCCCTCCTGGAAACAGAAATCAAGCACTTGCTGACTTTGCTGCTTGAAACAATAACTGTCTCAGAGGCACCTTTGCCCCCTTGTCCCCTGTAACCTCTGCACTCTTGTTTTTCCTCTTTTGCAGGCAGAATTGTGTTGCTCTGTTCTCTTAGGAATGCTCTGCAGAAGTGTAGGAACAGGCTGAAGTGGTTTGTAGAGTCCTTTGTAAACTGAGCACATTATTTGCTTATTATCAAAAAATGAAAGCTCAAATCTTACTCCCAAAGAACTCACTAAATAAGTAAGTCTTCCCCAAGGAAAATCTCCCACACAAGACTGTAGCAACATGTTCAGTCTAGAACTGGTTTTGTTCAAGTTCTTCCTCAGAATTATTAGCAATTTGAGAGCACTAAGGATGCCACTAAAAATACTAAATATCTGTTGCTAGTTCTCTTTTTTCAGGTAAATTTATGTTAGGGAAATTTCTGTTAGTGTGTTCACATTAAGTGATGAGTTCATTCCCACCCAGGTGACCCTTATCACCTGCCTGGGTTCTGAGGAGTTCTGGCGCTGGGCAGTGACCAAATCTGCCTCTTTCGGGGAGCTTTGGGTTCCTCCTGGTGTTGCAGTGAGCTCAGTGGACAAGCTCCAATGATCAAATGCAGTTACTTACAACCCAAATTTACACAATGGCATACAGTTGCAAAAGTTAAAGAACAAAAGGCAGCGTTAAGGTGATAGTGAGCCGTACCAATTGTACTGGCTGCTGTGAGAGCCCTGCTGAATTGCAGGGCTGGCTAATTGCCTTGAGCAGCCTCCCCTTTGGCTGCCTCTGCACGGAGTTACAGCTCCCCTGCTCTCACCATTAGCCACGGCTGTTAAACTGTCTGAGGTTAAATATGAGACCAGCTCACAGAGTCTGCTTCTTCTTTTTACTCCTAGCTCAGCAGGGTGTGAGGTTTTTCCCTTGCCCTCAAGCCCTTCAGTCCCTCAGATTGAGTGTGTGACGTAGAATGCTTAGAGTGGGAACTACAGCATTTCCTCTCCTTCTGTCTTATCCCTTTATTACCATTCCTATTAAGTGTTTAATTAACACTTTGTTTTCTTTAGGCTTCAAACTCCAATCTTCTGTTGCAGACACATTTTGGTAAAGCCTTGTATCTTGTATCACAGGAAATATTAAATATATGCTCTGCTTAATAGATTCTTCCTCTTTGAGCATCAGGTAGAAACAAAACAGATGGCAAATCTGGGAACAGGATGTTTCTCTTGGGTAATACTTCACTTCAAATTCACTGTTAATATTAGGGTCCCTCGTGATGAGCCTGCCTTTTTTAGAGTACAAGGACAAGTTATCCTTAGAAATAATAGCAGGAAAATTACCAAGAGTCTAAGAGGAAAAATTTCTCTGTACGTTTTATTTAAAGCCTGTTGGACTCATGCCATGGGGACAAGTTGCAACTGAAATTTTAAAAAGGCTGGATCATTTCAGGATACTTGCAGTTCTTACTAAAATAACAGCAATAAAATTTCATGGTTTGGAGCTTCACCGACCACAAAAGGAGCCAGGGAAACATTTTCCTCTTATCTACACAATAGCATAATTGGCTTAGGGCATTGGGAGAGAGGTATCAGCCCCACACAAGACAACAGGTAAAAAAATATTTACTGAGATGGGACTGAAGGGACAAGTGGCCTAGCCTGATGTAGTACTGTTTGCAGATATTGTGCTGATGTAGCCACATATTCCTGAGACTCAGATTTCCTGTGCTGATGTTTTACTCTTGCCTCAGTTTTGGAAGAGCTGAATTGAAATTCTGGAGCTTTTACTTTGTGTTAGAAAAATTCATCCCCATCTCTGACTGCTTCCTAAGCACCATGATCTAAACTCATTTGGAGTACCAGGAGTTCTGAGATCTGTCTTCCTCTGATGCTCTGGAAAACTCATTAATTAATTAATTAATTAATCCATTCATTCACTCATCTCTCAGTCAGCAGGGAACAGGAGCAGGGCAGTGCCAGTGACTCCACACTGCAGGTGTGCACTCACCTGCACAGGCCTGAGAGTGCACCTAAAGCAAGCACAGCAGGTGCAGTCATCTCAGGTGATTTGCAAGAAACACTGCAGAGAGAAAGATCCCACTTTAAATTTAGTTGGCATCTGCATTAAAATAATTCTGAGCACTCACAGTCTTATCCCTGGGTTCTGCACAGTTGAGAAGTAGGACATTAGAACCTCAGGCTTTCAGGAACATCAGTTAATAGGAAACTCCCAACTGGCTGCTCAGGCAATACTGTAAGGTGTTCCAGGGGAAAAGGTTTTTAATATGGCTGGAGGTGTAAATAAACAAGTAAATCTGCTACACCACCTAATTAGATTCTGTAGATAACACACAGTTGAATCAAGAAAGCTTTATAATGTATGCAGTTATATTTTTATGCAAAAAATACCCCAAACATTTTCCTCTCACATCTGAGGCTTATTTCAACTTTATATTACATATTCTTCTTTCTGCTTCTCTCAGTTGCTTTGATTTCAGAAAATGTAGTTCACCCAGACAAAATGTGCCAGACTCCTGCAGGTACCAATGGCTGCACTGCCTGGCCCTGGGTATAGCACCTGGCATGGAACACCTCCCAGCTGCCCAGAGCAAGCCAGAGCCTCTTGCATCTCCTCTGACTGCTGTCATTCTTCATGTTGGTTCCAAAAGCCCCCTCCAGCTGTCCCACTGCTGCGTGTTCAGGAGCTGACTGGTGCATATTTTCTGAATGAGCACAAACCTGGACTTGATGGCACTTGCAAAAGAATTCAAAGGACAGGGAAGTCTTTGTTCAGGTGCTGCCGTGTCTTTGTAAGGGCAGGAAAGCAATTTTCCCTCCCTGTAATCCAATCAACCAAAAAATAATCAAACTAGAATTATAAACAGAAACCACAGATGAAATAAATGTTCCATGGCTTACATACCACTGTTTATTTGCTTTAAACTCCAAAGCATGCTTTTTAAAACATTGTTTTGGATAGCCCAGCATTATTGTACAGCAATTTAGAAAAATCCAAATGGGAAGGATGTATTAATGGTTTTGAGACTAGAGACACGTTTAGCCTATTGGGCTGTGTCAGGCTGCTGTTAGTACTTTGTCCTGCAGCAATTGAGCACATCCTTCATGCCAAAGCCCAAACTCCCAGCCCACTGCTGCTTCTGTTAATACTGACAGGTAAAAGGCTTTGCTCGAGATCCTGCCAGAATGATGCAGGAGGCATAAGGAGATGAGTGTTTAAACCGAGATATATATCACCCAAAATAATATGGAACAAAGAAAAAAGCAAATTTCAAAATTCCTGTATTGACCATGGTTTATACAGTACATTATCAAGACAGGGTTCCTGTTTCACAGGGATAATGAGAAACACAGTGTGATTAATTTTTCATCAGCATGCATTTTTTGAAAGTGCAAACTGACTTTTCAATATATATATATATATATAAACTGCCCTATCTCCATTTTCTTTTCATCTTCATTCTTAACCTTCTTAGCAAAAAAAGAAAGAGGAGTTTCTAATTTAAATTTAAAATGGGGTGTCATAATTCAGAGGTTAAGAATCTAGTAGGTTTGCTTGACTGAGGTACGTTTCTATGAGTCTCTATGAGGTGCTAATGGCACGCGTCACTAGAGGCATTTAGACATCTAAATCTCTTTGATACATCTATTTGTATATCTTTAAATTATTGAGCATGAATTTCATTAGAATAAGTGACCCTAAGTAGTGGTTAATTGTCTGTTATTGAGGGCATTTTAAGGTAGGGTTATTCAAACAATTTGACACAAACTTTTCACCAGGCTTGATAACAGAGCTGTCATTGTAATCTTGTGCAGTTCTTTATCCTTTCCTCTATTTCTTGGCTATAAAGGAAAACTTCAGTGGTACTGCCAACAGCTGAATTCCTTTAATATCCTCGAATCTCTAATAATATCAATAATATTTCCCATGCCATAAGCTCACTGTGGTTTTAATTTGAATCTTGTGTCAATAGCAATTCAAAAATTTTAAATTGATTTTTCTCAAGATACATCTAGAGACACTATGAAACCTCCATTGTTTTGGCAATTCTTTGGTTTTGAGAATGTCACAGCAGCTGATGGTATAATTAAAAGAGCTGGTTTGCTATCCTGTGAGTCTCTGGAGATTGGTTTCACTTGTCACACAGAGTCAATCCACCTGTGGTGGAACTGAGCTCTGGACCATGACTCGTGCAGCTGTATAACACAATGCTTTTTCGAATCATCAGCCTTGGGTACAGGTTACAAAATAAAAAGTAGCTTCTTATAGTTGCTCTTTTTAAGAAAACATGTAGTCTTGCAGTCATAATCTCATGTCCAAAAGCATCATGGCCTTTTTATCAGCAATTTCCTTTGATTCTAATGATCAGAAAAACTGAACATAACATTTGCACTGAACTTGTGCAAAACACATGGCCTGCAGAATAAGCTATTCAGTCCCTCTGAAGGGATGTATAGTTATGGTGCTGAGCAGAGAGGATAAATAAGCCAATAAAAGGGAAAAGGAAAGATGATATTTCCCCTTAGAGGCTATAGTTGGTCAGGTTCAAATTTGCAAGCAAATGTGCAGGGCTCTGTTCACTAAACCCCTCTGGAGCAGGACTGCAGCTTTCTATTTTGTCACGCCAGAACAGATGTTAGGCAGACTTGCCTGAATACAACGCACGTGTCCTTTCAGATATTCCATCTATCTGTCATTTCAGCTCGAGTTTGGATGGCTGACTTTTGATTACTGTACAGGTCTGATGTGTGCTTGTAAGAACTACACAAGTAGCCCTCATTCACTGGCAGCCCCATGCCCAGTGTGTGCTGCTGGGATTCCAGAAGAGAGCAGGCTCCTTTCTTTCACGACACTGCAAAGAGCTCGTGAGGAGTTTTGTAAACTACTCCTGTAAGTTTTAAGTCCTCCAGCCATGACAACGTGACCTGGTTATTATTCTGGTGTCATTTTTTTGCTGCAGTAGAGCAGCTGACTTCCCAGAGCAAGGGGGGATGGCATTGGATGCAGGGAGTCCAGATTGCACCGTGCTCCAGCAAAGCTCCCCATGATCTATGGAGGGGGACATCTGGGGCAGCAGCACTGGAAGCTGTTCATCCAGGTGCAGCAGCACTGTGAGAACAGTCACTGAGGACATTATGGAAGACAGAGTAATGAGCCCCTGGGCCTTTGTTTAGACATCTTGGGACTCGTTCTGGGGAAAAGAACATTTTTTGTGTCTGCAGGACAAAAATATAGAATAATATTTTTTAATGGATTAAAAACGATTAAAAGATCAGCTTTCTTAAATAGCTGAAACCACTACTAAAATTTCTGAGATGCAGACAGATAGCAAATCAAAATGGAGTTAGGTGTTTGGATGTCAGAGGAGTTGCAGGTTTTGCCTAGAATTTGCATGGTATTGGAGAAAATAAAGAGTCTTTTATCTAGGATCAGTTAATAATTCTCTCTAGCCTGTCAGGTAGACTGGAAGCCAGTATGTGCTCCTACTCTCACTCCCTTGAATCATTCCCTTTTTGGGCATCCTCTAGGAGGCATGCTGATTGGAAAAACACAATATAATCAATGAACTTACAGCCTCCTTGTACAATTCCCTAATTCCTGTCAGAATTCTCCATGTTCATATCCATAAACTGTTTGACCTCTTGACTTATTAGAAATGTCTAAAATGTTCTCAGGCCTTTAGTATGGTTTGAAGTATTTAGATGGAAGAACAACAGAGTAAAGTATCCATCATTTTTGAATAACAGTATTGCATCTGATATGTACACTGTTAATTCACAGCATAACTCCTGGTAACACTGTACACAGCACAAATAATTTATACACTCTAGTTGTATAGAATTCTGAGGAAAGTAATATAATAACTTTAAGTTTATTGTTTGGAAAACCTTGTACATGAAAAATTTAAGGCAGAATTCAGCATCTGGCTGTGAAGCTGATGTGAGTGTGTTCTTCAAGATTCTCAATTTTAAGACTGCAAGTTTGTGAGACAGCACTGTGAGAACAGTGTTGCAGATAAAAGGAGACATTCTACTGATATCACTGGGTTTGTGCCTTCATAAGTTTGCTTGAATGCTTTGGGCCGAATTTGGATGTAATTGTTCACAATGCCCTCAAATTTGTATTCTGAGATACATTCAATCATATGTTTAGTGAGTGGTCATGGTGCTCAGTGATTTTACATATTTTGGTGAAGGAGAGGGGAGGAGTGGAAATCACTGCCAGAGAAAACAGCCAAAGGGAAGAGAGAGAGAAAAAAAAGTAATTGATATTGAGATGGTGAGAGGTACAGGACTGCCCAGAGCAGCATTGTTCCAAAGGCATTCTGCTAGGATGGGTCCTCATGGCTGGGCAGCCTCTCTTCTTTCTGCCCTGGCACAGCAGGGGCTGGCAATTGCAGAACAGCCTCCCTTCCCTTCCACTTGCCCTGGCTTCTTGCAGATCTGTGCTGGGTTGGGCTGGGGTAGATGAATTTGCTTCCCAGTGGCTGGTCTGGGCTGTGGTTGGGATTTGGGCTGGGAACAGTGCTGATAGCACAGGGTAGTTACTGATACACTGACACTGATATTTCAGTATTGCCCTCTCAGAGCCAAGGCCTTTGCTGCTCCCCATCCACCTCACCAGTGAGCAGGCTGGGGATGCACCAGGAGCTGGAAGGGGGCTGACCCCAGGGGAATCCCAAACCTCACAGCATTGTGCTCAGCATGTAAAACTGGGAAAAAGGAAGGAAGTGGAGGGACATATGAAATGGTGTCATTTGTCCTTCTTAGTCACTGTTCCATGGGGTGAAGCCATGCTCTCCTGGGCATGGCCAAACACTTGTCTGCCCTTGGAAAGTGGTGAATGAATTCCTTGTTGTGATTTACTTGTGTGTGCACCTTTTGCTTTGCCTCTTTAACAGTCATTATCTCAGTCCATGACTTTTCTGCCACTTTTTCTTCTCATTGTCTCCCCAGTCCCACCAGCAGGGGAGTGGGCAAGGGGCTCTGTGGAGCTGGGGTGACAGCTGGGGTTAAACAGCAATGATATTGCACTAAAATATGTCAGTAAATCATAGAATATTCTGAATTAGAGGAGACCCATCAGGGCCATGGAGTCCAACTCCTGTACAGGACACCCCGAGAGTCACACCCTGTGCTCCAGAGCATTGTCCAAATGCTTCTTCAACTCTGTTTATGGATTTTTTTGATGTGTTAAGGAATTTTGGCACATGCTTTCTGTCCCATGAGAAGAAAGGTAAAACCAGAGCCATTTCAAAACATCCCACTGTTTATATGTGAGTGAAATATCAGGTGTTTAAAGTTTTCTTTTCAATAAAAAATCAAAACCTAAGAAGTTATTATTATAATAGTATGAAAAAATCCAGGATTGCTTCATTGAAAGCATAATAAATTTTGTAGTTAATACCAGAGGAATCATAAGAGGTGCTAACCTTTGTAGTTAGTTGGAGATAGAACAATTTAATGTCCTCTTTTTTTCTGTGGACTCAGTAAGGCCACTTACCCTATGATAAATTAAGCTTTGCTTTCCTCTGTTGCCAACTGCAATAAAGATGAAGAGGCCATCATGTGCTCTGAAGCAATCAGCACTGGAGTTTTTGTGGCCTTGTGTGCCCCAAAGGAAAAAAAAAAATCACTGAACAACCCATCACAACTTTCAAATGTGGGCATTTGAACAATTTGAATCTTAAAAAAAAACAAAAAGCATTTTAAATTAACAAGAGGATTTATTTTGGCTTGTCTTATTAGCTATAGTTGGTCAGTTCCTGGAGTTCTCATACTGTAATGAAGGTACTTTATTTCAAAAAAAGACCAAGCAAAAGAAAGTCTATACATTGTACTTGTCAGAAAAAAAAAAAAAAAACCAAAAAACCAAAACATTTCTTTCTGGTTTGTATTAATTTCCAGTGCATTCTTTAATTTTTTCAAGTTAGTGTTTTAATGTTGTGAGTTTCTTTACTATATATAAAATGTTTTCCCATAGTTGCTAAAAACTGACTGAAAAGGATAAAAAGTGAGAAATTTGCCCAGCACATTTAATTACATTAAATTTAATGCTATGAAACAGAGTAAAAGGTATTTTAGGATCATAGTATCTTAATAACTGTGTTTTGACTGTGTGTTACCTTAATAACCGTGCCATTTTGCAAAGTTCTCCCAAGAACAAGCATCCTTTCTCTGATATCTGAATTAAATCAGGCTGAAGAGTTTGGTAAGGTGATTAAGGAGGTCTTTTTTGTCTCTGTTAATGTTGTGTTTCCAGACACAACTTTAACATAGGCATGCATTTGTGTAACTGGAGTCCTAAAATACATACATCAACAACTGATCAATGTCGAGTTTCCTACACTACTCCTGGGAAATCACTAATAGCAAACTTTGTGGCTAAGAGAAAGAGATGAGAACCTGTGTATTAAATTTGATTTTAAAGTAATGAAGACTGGAAGAGCTGTGTACAAGCAATAACAAGAATAATTTCATTTTTCTTTTATATATTTTCTCTAATGCAATTAGATTTTTTTTTTTTTTTGTCTGCATATCCAAGTGCCTGTGCAAGTTCTCTTTCTTCTGGGTTTTAACCAGAAGCATGACAAAGAACAGAGATGTGCCTCTAATGATGTTTGTTTCCCTCAGAGCAGCGTGAAGGAGTTCAACATTTTATGGAGCTGCTCAGACAACTTTCTTAATACTAAACCTGATAACTTTGAGGGCTGGGAGGATTCATTACTTCAGTGTGAAGGGGCAGTTGCATCACCAGCTCTGTCATAGCTGGCCTTCACCCAGCAGTGTGTCAGAGGTTTGGTGTTCAGCTGTTTCTTCCTCAGGCTGTGTCCGTGTTTATTGCCAGAGAGAGGATTGTATTTGCAGGGAGGAAGGAATGATGAATCTGACTCCATGTTCTCAGAAGGATAAATTATTATTTTATGATACTATATTATATTAAAGAATGCTATTCTAAACTGTACTAAAGAATACAGAAGGGATACAGACAGAAGGCTAAAAGGATAATGATAAAAACTCGTGACTCTCTCCAAAGCCCCAGCACAGCTTGGCACTGATTGGCCAAAAACTGAAAACAACCCATACCAGAAACCAATAAAACAATCTCCACACACATTCCACATGAGCTAAACACAGGAGAAGCAAGAGAGATAATTTTTGTTTTCATTTTCTCTGTGGCTTCTCAGCTTCCCAGGAGAAAAATCTGGGGCAAAGGGATTTCTCAAAAAATGTGAATTTGACAGGAGAGGTCATGACCAGTTCAGTTGTTGCTCATTTTACCCTGTTTTTTGTTAGAGATTCAAGCTGTAGTTCTCCTAATGTGCCTCAACACCTGGCATACTAGTTTGAAAATTGTATCATTTGGATATGCATGCACTGGGGGTTAAAAATGCGCCTCAGCTTTGTAATGACTGAGGGGTTTTGAGGCTACTGCTGTCTGTTTATTGCAGATTTGCAAGGCAGGCAAACAGGCTGTAGCACTGTGTTTGATTTTACGCATTTTAGGCATATGAGGAAGGGGGCAAAGTAATCAGAGCCAGCTCAGAGGATGGAAGCAGATATGATCAGAGAAAGTATGATCTCCCAGAAGAGATTGAGGGAGCTGGCCTTGTTGAGATGGGAAAATTCAACTGACATGAGAGAGGATCCCAGTCTTTGAAAGGAATAAAGGTGATCACAAATAGGAAGGTAATAAATTGTTCTCCATGTCCATTGCAGCTCAGAATAGAGGATAGGACAGAAAGTAATGTGACTCTTTGTCAGTGGGAGAGCTTTAGATGGGACATCAGGAAAGAGAAGCAACCAAAACCACTTTTCTCACTTCAACAATAGTTGGGCACTTGGATCTGTCAGCCTGGGATGCTGCAGCCTTTTCCACACCCTGGAGATTTTCAAAAAGAGATTAAGGAAAATCTGTCAAAAATCATTTGAGTGTAGCTTATCCTGCCCTGTTGAGAGAGATGGATTTTATGACCACCTGAGGTTTTGAGGTACCTTCCTGCCCTATAGTAGGAATCTTAATGATTTTATCTTTCTTTTTCATTAAAAAAGGATATTTTCTTAAATGAACATTAATATCAAATTTGATTTCTCATGGAATATTCTCAAAATATATTCCTAAATTATTTCTAAGTCATTGCTTAATTATTTTCCAAGCTATTAACCTTTTCCTATCCTTGCTCCTCATTTAAAAAACTCTATTATATTATTTCCTTTCAGTTTTACTCTGAGAAATGGGAAGCAAGGAGAAAAATGGTAAACATTAACCATTTGTTCCTCTGTCAGCTGTAATTACTATACAAAAAAGTGTCTTGATTGCTTTATGCAGATAAGATTAAAGAAATAAATTAAATTTTTAATTCCAATTCAAGTAAAATATCTCTAGTCAGTCATAGTTCTACCATTCAGCAAATGTGTCATTCCACAACCTGAATTCCAATCTTGATTTTTTTTTTTTTTTTAATAATCACTGTTTGGCTTTTCCTGTGGAATTCAGTATTAACTAAGCTGTCCAAAGTAAAGCATTTAAACACTATCCTGACATTCCATAGCTTACAAACCATCATGGCTGCAAATTGCAACTAATTTTCAGCCTTTATGCAAAGAGTTAATGCCATGAATTTTTATCTAGAGACTGCATGGAATTTAAGAGAACATTAAAAAATACACATACTGACTGTATAGAAAGTAGTGTAATAACCATCATCAAGATAATGCTGGGATAAATATAACACATTCAGCATGAAAATCCTCTTCATGTACTAAAAACATATTTGAAATTCTGCAATTTCTCTTGTAATTAGAGAACTGTAAATCAAGACAGTAGGTGGCATCATAATCCTTGGCCCCTGATACTCAGGAAATGTTTGTAGGGTGCATTTAAAGTGTTCTGCCTTGCACTGCTCTCTACATGTGGCTGGAGCCATGGGGAGTTTGCATGGGACAATAGCTTGTTCTGCAAGAGCAGAAAGGATCCCCGCTGGGCTGTGGAGTGGCACTGGGCTGTGGAGTGGCACTGGGCTGTGGAGTGGCCCTGGGCTGTGGAGTGGCACTGGGCTGTGGAGTGGCACTGGGCTATGGAGTGGCACTGGGCTGTGTAGTGGCACTGGGCTATGGAGTGGCACTGGGCTGTGGAGTGGCACTGGTTCATGGAGTGGCACTGGTTCATGGAGTGGCACTGGTTCATGGAGTGGCACTGGGCTGTGGAATGGCAGTGGGATATGGAGTGGCACTGGTTCATGGAATGGCACTGGGCTGTGGAGTGGCACTGGTTCATGGAGTGGCCCTGGTTCATGGAGTGGCACTGGTTCATGGAGTGGCCCTGGTTCATGGAGTGGCACTGGGCTGTGGAATGGCAGTGGGATATGGAGTGGCACTGGTTCATGGAATGGCACTGGG
>JAYDZK010000039.1:5698795-5720965 GCA_034509185.1 Euphonia xanthogaster | reverse complement strand
TTCATGGAGTGGCACTGTGCTGTGGAGTGGCACTGGGCTATGGAGTGGCACTGGTTCATGGAGTGGCACTGGGCTGTGGAGTGGCACTGGGCTGTGGAGTGGCACTGGTTCATGGAGTGGCCCTGGGCTGTGGAGTGGCACTGGGCTGTGGAGTGGCACTGGGCTGTGGAGTGGCCCTGGTTCATGGAGTGGCCCTGGTTCATGGAGTGGCACTGGTTCATGGAGTGGCACTGGGCTGTGGCATGGCCCTACTTCTGTTCCACTGCCACAGTGAAGGAGTTTCCTGGCATTTCTTTAGAGGGATGGAGGCCGACCACATCTGTCAGACAAACCAGACTGAGTGTCAGATCTGGTTCCTTAACTCTGTCCTAAATAAGTGTCACAGATCACACTCATGCAGAAATATATTACAAGTAAAGTAGCTGGAGAAGGGAACTTCCAGCCAATGATTTGAGCCAGCTCAGCTCCTCATTCCAGTCATACTTTTATTCCTCATGTATCTTCTCTAGAGGTGAATTCTGTGTATTTTCTTCTTCAGTGTAAGGTAGAAGCTTTATGAGTGATTCTAACAATCTAAATTCCAGATATGCCTTCCAGTCATGTTCAAAAAGACACTGAGTATTAAACTGTTCTTAAGTATATCTTGGTATTTGGTCTAATTATGGCTTTTATGTAATATTAATATGTAGATACATTATGTGTACTGCCATATCAAGAGTGCCATCAATAACCATTCCATCTTAATGAAAAGTTACTTATTTGGTAGGCAATGTTCTGCAAAATAGGAAGTTTCTGAGAAAAAGATCCTGGTTATCAGGATATATTTAATATGGGACATAGGATTCTGTTTGCACATTTTGATTTGAAGATCAAGAAACTTTTTCTGGAAAGGGCAATAAGTGACTTCTTCCATGATAACTTTATGAAATATTGTCTGCACAGAAATTGTGTATGAATATATGTACACACACACACACAGAGCAGGTAAAATTTTGCCTTAAAAAGCACACTGGCCTTATATACCAAATTCATTCTTTTTACATTTGATTCCATCTTTTTCTTCTTTTCGCAGCTTTAATGAAATGGGAAACTAATGAAAAATGTTTGCAGCCCTGATTATAGAGCACTGAGCAGAACCAGCTCTGAGCACATGCACATATGAATCACAGCTCAAATGGATCTTTGATTGCTCATGTGGCTTTATACAGGTTGTGATTTGTGATATCAGGAGGGCTAAAATAATTTTCATTACATTACATTGCAATGCACTTCAAATCTGCTGGGAAAAAAACAAGTTAAGTGTTCTGCTAGCCAGTTGCTATCCCTGTTATTATGGAATGCTTTAGGAGGCTTCCTTTTATTCATACCAGTTGTGTGGTTTAATTTAAAAGTAATACCAAGCATCCAACTTTCTCCGTTCATGTTAAAAGAGTGCTATTTAAAAAATGGAGAGAATTCAGTCATTGGTTGGAGACAGAGAGTATAAATAAGCCTTGCCATTGCATGTCTGATGATTTCTGATTTAAATAGTTTTTCATTAAATATGAAATGTCCAAATTACCAAATCATTGTAGTTGCATTATAAACCATTTTATAGTACTTCTCCAGCATCTTATCTCCTAGCTGCAGGATGCTTGTGGATAATGCTGCCTTTGTGTTAGACAAGCAGACAATAATTTGATTGTTCTGTTTGCTGTGTTGTGCAGAGCAGTACTTTAAAATTCTTCTGTGTTTTGTGCTGCAACAAAGTCTGTTGCTTTTATTTGTTGGTACATTAGAAAGCTTCAATATTATTGCTGTAGATCTTTTTGTTCCTTTTAAGTTTTTCCTTGCAATCAGTTTGATATATGAGCATGGTGTAGCCCTTGTAGTCACACACACCTGCTAGATCAAGAGTGGGGAAATCTTATGTTACCCAAACTTGCTCCTCAAGCCTTCACCAGGGTGGCACCAGATGCAGAGAGGATGTTATAGATGGTTTCCAGTGTGAGGTAGTAGGCAGAAGTAAATCAAGGGTTGTTAGTCCCGTTGTCATTATAGGTTCTGATGGATATGACTTTTCTAAGGCAAGATAATTATACCCTTCATGTCTTTTGATGAGACAAAAGCATGCTGAAGAATTTTTAATGTATATTTTCTGTGTCAATGTAAAGGTACCTGAGTGTTGCTGTTCTGATTTCAGATGATGGAAAGAAAGTCCCCACATCCACATTTTCAATCAATGGCTCTAAAGATAATGAGTTTGTGTCCAATTTATATGGAATCAGGCATTTTTTAATAATTGTGGCAGAGTTTTGTCATAATAAACATGTTTATAATGATATCTCAGTGGAGAGGATACCTGAAATTATGAGAATATTTTCTGTCATTTCTGATTCTCATTTATTCTGTTCCTAGTGGGTTCCAACTTTGTCAGGATATGTCAGACTCTGGTGAGTTTTTGCTGGTACTGTTAGAGAGGCTGGTTCAATTTCCTCAAAGCCCAAAGAGTAGCTTCCAGTTGATTTGGTGAGTACACTTCACTGCAGGTGTGTATTCATCACCCCAGAAGGAAAACACTATATTGGTGGAAGACAGATGAGTGGAGTATGTTTTGATTTTCTGTTTCCATTGCTCTTGTACTATTGGTGTAAAACACAATTTTGAGGGTTGTCACACCCAAATGGTGCCAGTCTTGTTCTGCCTCTGAGTATGTGTGACTGCTGCCTTGGTCCCTCCCAGCCACAGCCTTCAAATCCAGGGGCAGTGCAGCATCCACCTCCTCTTTGGGAAGGCTCCCAGAACGTGGCCTGAGGGGCAGAAGCACAGAGTCCCTGATTTTCTGAGTGTGGCAGGTTCTGGTAATGGCTCTTGTCTACTGCCTGTTTGCTGCATGGCAGAGATCTCAGTCCCTCCACTTATCTCATTTCCTACTCCACTTATGCTCTGCTGGGCATATCCAAGGAGCTGCCCCATCTGTAGTCATGTTTATTTGTTTTAGAGGACTCAACTGGCATTAATTTACAAAAATGAGGAAGGGTTGCCATCTACAATTATTAATTAGCACGCACATCTGCCTAGAAGGTGTTTCCATAAGCCTGTCTGAAGTACTTTATTGTTGTTGTTTTTTTCATTTGAGGAGGATCAATGCTAATTTTTGGTGTTTACCAGCAATCATAGATGACTTGCAGTTAAAAAGCCATCAGCTCTGTCACATTTTTCAGTGAACAGAATCCCTTTCCAGATGGCCCTTCATTTGGATAATGGACAGCCTAAGGGGATAAAAATGTCACCTGTTGTAGCTAGTCAACAATATTAATAAAACCAGAAGAATAGACCATTCATAAAATGGGAAACAGCCCAAGAATAATTTGTGAATTATATAGTGAATATTTTCGGTAGCAATCTTGCTTTAAGAATTCCTAGGCATTCTCAAATCTGGATATTTTTATGCCTTTGTAGTGTTACCTTGTGGATTAATCATAAACTAATCTAATTTTTCTTAGTGTGTTTTCTGATAAAAAAAAAATATTTGAGTGATTATGTTCTGATTATGATTGTGAAAAATTCCTGATTACAAGGAGACCAATAGCAGATTTCTTGGCTTCTCTCACACCAAATAATTTGGAAAGGTTTTTTAGGTTTAACAGAATATTCAGATTGATTTAAAATGCTGGAATTTATTGGGTTTTGGGCTTTTTCGGATGCTGGGGTTTTTTGTTTGGTTGGGGTTTTTTTTATTATTTTGTTCATCTCATACTTTAAAAGTTACAAATTAAAATGTGATATAGCAAATACTTACATTAAAAGTAACACTTGCTTTTGAAAAAATGCAGCAGCACCAAACTTTTGAAGTCTCTTATTTAAGTAGTATTTTTAAAGAAAATTTAGAGCACCTCCGTCCCCATCTGGCAAAATCTAATGAATTTCTGAAGCATCCAGGAGTGGCTCAGTTTGCCTTTTTGCCAAAAAATCTTTTATGTGAAGATTTTTGTCCAGCAATTTTGGTGATCTCAGCTACCTTTTATACAACAGTTCTAATTGTGAACACTAATAACATACCCTTCAGAGTTTTCTGATAGTTTGAGATAAGTGAAATAGATAAAAACCTGAAACCAGATCTCCATGTGACCAATGCAGCAAGAAGTGTCTGTTACAGCCTGCTCTGAGAATCAGTGAGATCTTGCCCCACATGATCCACTGGAAGACGAGGTTATCTGCTGGAGAACATGGTTTATCTGCTGGAGAACATGGTTTATCTGCTGGAGAACATGGTTTATCTGCTGGAGAACATGGTTTATCTGCTGGAGGATGAGGTTTATCTGCTGGAGAACATGGTTTATCTGCTGGAGGACATGGTTTATCTGCTGGAGAACATGGTTTATCTGCTGGAGAACATGGTTTATCTGCTGGAGGACAAGGTTTATCTGCTGGAGGATGAGGTTAATCTGCTGGAGGACCAGGTCTATCTGTGGGAGGATGAGGTTTATCTGTGGGAGGACAAGGTTTATCTGTGGGAGGATGAGGTTTATCTGCTGGAGGATGAGGTTTATCTGCTGGAGGACAAGGTTTATCTGTGGGAGGATGAGGTTTATCTGCTTGAGGACACAGCATCTTCTCATTGCTGATGAAAAGAGGCTGGAGCTGAAGACCTCCTAATCTTAGCATCCACCCTGGCAAGGAGGAATGAGGATTTCTGCGTTCTCTGTCCACTTGCAGCACATTTTCCACCCATTCTTCTTGTCACTCACTTATGCTTCACATGAAAGCAAGACTTTATCGATCATCAGTCTCTTAAAACCTGAGGGCACTCACTGACAAACAGGTGATGTACATACAGGAAAACAATGAAGTGATTGTCTTGAAAAATTCTCACCTTGAAGGAATATTCCAAAGCAAATGAAAGGATCTGTCCTCTTTACAGTTTTATATATTTATAATCTCCTAGGAATTAGGGTGATGGTTCCCTGTCTTCTCACAGAGACCTCAGATTACTCTGCATGAGGGTCAGTTTTTCCCATCTCTTTAGCAATCCATTCCGATCAGGCATAACATTTTGCACTAAGGTACCTGACCAATTACACAGTAGGAGGAAAACCCCCAATTTTCTTCAATAATAACACTGATTTCCATTGTACATCATTCAGGAGAGGAAAAAAAAAATAGATGTCAGTGACATGCTCTTCCCTTATGACTTCAAGTCAATAGATCTTGAGTGCAGGTGTCATTGGAATCAGAGTTTCCAATCACAAGCACAGGATTTTTTTTTTTTTTTTGTTTTCAAGGAAGAAGCCTTATTCATGCTGTGCAAAGTATTTTAACTAATTATTAGCATGCTTTCAAGGGATTCATGTTGGGTACTCAGCTCTATGGCTTTAAAAGAGGTAAAATTGGTACTGTAAGTATATAGTCACTTTTGTAAAATCATACCAGAGTCTCCTGAGAACACATAGAAGGTAAATATGTAAAGCAGTGAAACCCAGGGAGTTACATGGAGTTATCCAAGAGTAAATGAGTTCATGTGGTGCATGGATCAGTAATAGCTCCTACAGCTGCCAACAGATGCATGTGTAAGAAGCTGTATATATTTTCTTACCATAAAGCATGGTAACTGGAATTGTGCTTTGCAGGTGAACAAATGCTGAACATGTTGCATAGAGACAACCCACCAACCCTCTGGAAGAGAAAGTGTTTTCCCCTGGTATTTAATGACCCTTGGTTAATGTAAAAGTACTGTTTATGGGCCTAACTGAGATCAGTAATTAGCTTTTTTTAGGTAGGAGGTAGATTGAGTTAATGTAAACTCTGATGGTAATGGAAAAAAGAATTAAATCCTCAGAGTGGAAATTATTTGAAGGAGTGTTCTAAGGAAAGAAGAAAGGAAAACCTGTGAGTTCCTGATTAACTTAGAGCATATTTTGGAATCATGCACAAGAGTAATTGTGTTACAGCTTTTTTTTTTTTATGGCTACATATTGACTGAGAACTACCAGGGGGCCCCATTATTATTTTCTGTCTGTTTTCCCATTTATTGTTTAAATTGAGTGTTTATTAGGCATCTTATTTTCATGGTAGAACCATTTTTCTTCCAATAGCAATTGAGTCTGAAAATACTTGTCAGCTTTGCAATCTGACTAGAACTACCTCCTGAAACTGAGCACTGCCATCACGACAAGCTGATCATTCCAATCTCTTCTTTCCTCCCTCTGTGCTGCTACAGCCAGGCAGGCAGGTGTGGCCATCTCCAGAGGAATTGCAGCTGGAAACCCTCAACACTTCTACAGGGTCCTTCTTGCTGTTGCTTTTATTTGTTCTTCCTATGAAGTTCTAGCTGCCAATCATGTGCATTTGTACATGAGAGGGCCAAAAGAAAGTCACGTTTGTCATCTTCTCTTGAGCTTCACAGGGGATAGAGCACTGTGCATAAGATAACAAAATCTGATTTCCTATAATAATGATTCAATTAAAATGTGAATTGTGGTACTGGAAGGGTGGTTAAAAACAGGTGGCTTTTATTTATGAAATAAGTATGTAAGAAATTTTTTGTATTTAAAAATGAGAGAACAACTGAATTTTAATTGCTACCTATGGAAGCAACAAACAATCTTCAGCTTTAAACTTGTAAGGAATTTAGAAAGGCTATAGATACAGAAGATTTCAAAGAGAAACACATAGAATACAGATGTTGAGGGAATCTCCTGATACTAATTAAGTAAATTATACTTAATTGGCCAGTGCTTCAGTCAGACCAGCTTTTAATTTTGATCTCCACAACAGAGAGTGTGTTTGTCAAGAGTAAATGCTTTGATACCTTGCTTAAATGTTATGTTCTGTGAAGGACACTCTATCAGCTTCTACGTTCAGTGCTTTGGTTTTTCCTGTTTGTCTGAATATCTTCCTCATCTGTGTCTGATATTTAAAAAAATCTCTTTCTGAGTATTACAAGGCTATTTCTCCACTTTGAAGTGTATTTTCTCTCCAAGATGAGAGTACTGTGAAAATAAATAAATTCAATGCACCATCTATGTAAGAACATGACAGATTAATTTTGGGTCTCATTATGTGAGTGCCAAAGCCCTCGTCATCCTCTCCAAGGAAGGGTTTCACATCATATGTATTCAGAAAGCCAGTCTTATTTACAGAGAGACCACTTTACTGTTATTGTTCAAAAATTAGTAATGTTTTAATGTTGGGTCAGCAGTGAGTTTCCATAAAATATTTTAAAAGAAGCCCTGAGTTAGAAATTCTGCTGCGCTCCTCCAGCATTTCCTTGGAGCTCAGGTGTGCATTTGCTTCACAGATGGTGCAGCAGCAACACCATGCAGGGCTGTCAGATCCCTGATATACCTGCGCAGCACCATGAGTGCAAGATAAATGAAAGCCTGAGCTCCACATTTCCCAGGGTTTTCGGATTAATTCTCCTCTTTATTGATTCACTGATGCCTCCTGGAAAACTTCAAAAATATCATTGTGAGAATATAATTCTGCATCATCCGAGTTATACTAGATGGTGTCTTAGTTTGCTTTGATCTTTTTTCATTATTATTGATATTTCTTTAAATTTTCATGAGGGTTTTTTGTTTGTTTGTTTGTTTGTTTGTTTTCCTGAGGAGTTCATAATCCATTGGGTGGAATTCTATCAGATATCATAATCATGGTTTGTGAGGCCAAAGGCTTCCATAATTTATCTCTGCTGTTAAGGGGCCATTGCTCAACTGCTTGATTTTGTAAGGCCTTGTACAGTCTTCAATTAAATTTTGGAGGAGGGTTTTTTAAAATTTTAATTAATGTTTGCATGTAGTTAGGAGGTACATATATGTACTTACTGTGTCTCTATTTGTGTTATAAGTAAACATTAACTTTTTGGCATGCCATTGATTGCACTGAGGCTTACACAGACACAGTGAATAAGTAATTCCTGATTAACTGGCAAAGCTTTGCTTTTTTCCAAAGAAGAAACACATAGGAGCTATCTGAGCTTTTCTTTCATGGGAAAATGGACTTGAGGGCTTCCTCATGCATCTGCCCAGCCTTTATTATAATTATTTTGGGAGGGCCTGGTCAATGCTGTTGTTTCATTTGTGTTATAGTAGTTTCTAAAAAGCATCTCTGTACATTCATAGTGAAGGACCCTCACTTTAAAAAAGAATTAAAAGCTAAATGGGCAAAGAAAATAAAGTTACTTCCTCTGCCATACAGAGACAGACCTGGTATGGTAAAGAAATGGGTTATTGTCCAAATTATATAATGAACATACAGCCAATGGGACTCCTTATCTGCAAAGCCCTGTGCCTTAGGTCAGTTCTTTCTGCTGCTGTTGATGAGTATTTATGCATTTGGAAGTGCTCATTTTGTGCTATCGACCTGCTGACATGAAGGACTGGTACTAAATGATTGCAAAGGTAATGCAGCCAAAGCTGAGGTTGGCAAGAGGCCATCTCCAAGTCAGGACATCACAGCACCTCTGCTTCATCCAAAACCTGGATGTATTCACTCTGCTTCTATCAAAAAATGAAACACCTGATTAGAGCAGGTTTTCTAAGGTGATGTCAAATCACACAACAGGAATTAAACCCAAAAGTTTTACAAGTGCCAGATGCTGGAAATAGTAAAATGTTTATCATTCTCGTGGGCTGCTGCTCAGCCAGCAGTTACAAAAATCTAAATTCTACTTATTCCCCATTATGGGCTCAGGAGTATTTTGCTAGAAGGGAAAGAGGAATTTGTGAGATTTCAGGGAAGAGGTGATGCTGCAGTATTTCCTAGCTAATGTACTATCATACCACATCCATTTGTAATGTGCTGAGTTCCCTGGTTGATTGCCCAGGGTAGTGTTCAACCTACCAGAACAGCATGGCAACAGATACAGTGGCAAAGGCAGAAATAAAGCCAAAGGTGGTGGATGAAATATATTGACTTTCTATCAGTGAGAAAGTGGATCAGTGCTGGACTTAGACTTGTGGCATAGGGCTGTTCTCAAGCAATCACTCTGTTGATTTAAGATCATTGGTCTGGAGATGCTACAAGAAGCTGAATAGGTATGAAATCTTTATTGTGTGTCACCTGCTTTCTTCTTTCTCCTGTACTGAAGAATTTAAAATGTGCCTGTTTTCCTATGAAATAAGACTAGGTTTAGAGACTCCACAGTTAAGGAGTAAAAAGCAAAATTCTAGTGCAGTAATTGTCAGCCAGTGAGGAATTAAATACTCTTCAGCTTAACTAATTTAGTTCTGGTTTTAGCCATTTAAAATCAGAAAGGGTTATACATTAGTATTATACAACTGATATTGGAACAGTTTTAATTTGGATTAGATTTGATCAAATGTCACTTCTATGTTACACAATAAAGTGGTTTTTTTTATCTCAGAAGAAAGAAAAGGCCCATTATCCCAAATTTGTGCCCATTATCTTTGCCAGCAGTTCCATGCCTCTGGCAGGTAATGGGGATGGTTTATTTCTGGGGCATGGTCTCACCACCCCTCTCTCAGACCTTCCTTCTCCAGTGCAGGGAGCTCTCAGCTGTTCCTGCACTGGCTACACAGCATCTCTAGGTTCTCAAACTGTTCCAAAGGCAAAATTCTTGACACGTGGCACCCTTAAATAACTACAAAACAACCACATGAGGTGCCTCAGAGAGGGCCAGCTAGGCAGCTGGGGGTCAGAATTGCTGCATCCATCTCAAGCTGAACCATTCTACCCTTCAATTAAAGAAAAAAAGTTAAATTATCTGTGGAAAGATCAGCATGTACATGGAATCCTAAAATCACATACCCAAAGTGGCAGTCAGCTGCTCCACACTTCATGTTCTCCCAGGCCATTTCCTGCACATCCTTTAGATAACAGTTTGAAAGAGAACATCCTGAAAGCCATTGTGCATATGCTAATGGGGCTTCACACAGGTAAGGGAGAAGATAAAATGGCAATTTGTGCATGAGCTCAAACTCATGTACAGTGCTTATTTTTATCCAAAGATATCAAAGATATTTTCATATATAAACTCTTTTTCCCTTTTATTCAAATTGGCTTCAGCAGAACAAAATGATTATGAAGCCCATTAATCTTAATTTTTCACACTGAGATTCATTTTACAGAACTGGAAGCTACAGAAATGGAACCATCCTCCTCTTTCTCTGTCACTTGGATATCTAAATGTAATGCAGATTGAAAATTAAATGCAAGAGACAAGATAGCAGTTCTAATAGCCCAGTAATTTCTAAATAAATAGATTGATGGAAGAGAAAAAAATCTGTTTACCCAATAACACATGATAGCAGCACTTGTATAAAGAGTCTTGTGTTGATTAGGGTTTTCTAAAGTTTAAAATGTATTCCTCCAGTCTTTTTAAATGTATGTGAGGTAGAACTGATACTCCTGGCTTACATCTTCAGCCACTAACAGGAAGTTGTAAACTGGGGCAGATTTGGATGACAGGATTTCAAATCTCCTTTGTAGAGTTTTCTCAAAAGAGCAAAATAATCAAGAACTTGATTTGTTATGTTGAATAAATATTCACTTTTCTTAATGCAGTATGAAAGCTCCATGAAGTGCACAGCCCCATCCAGCAATGTATCATTAATGCTGTGATATTTTAAGAAGACTTTTTGGATTATGTTTTACCTAGTTGATATCAATTTTTATCTAAAAAAAAATAATAAAAGAATGCTATTTTGCCTAACACTTTTACTGGAGAAGAAAAGGAATAATTTCCCACTACTATAAGGTTTGTGAATGAAAAATAGTAGGATAGAATTCAGAAAATTATTGGTTCAGAGTTAACCTGTATACCTTCCTAAAACTGAATTTGTATTATTTTACATTTTTGAACTTGCTTTTGTAATGTGATATTTTAGTATTCCCCAAAAAATAAAAATAGAAAAATCTCTCGCTTTTCTTGCTTTCATCTAAATTCCAATCAAGCTATTGAAACCCATTAAGTTCACCTGACATTGGTGGAAAACTAGTGCAGGATACCTTAAAATTTGGCATTTTCACAGTTCTGTTTAGAAGCTCTGTTATAGAAATTTCAGGACACTCAGGTAATTTTTGAAAATGTTATTTTTGATAAACTTCATGGGATGGACTATGAACTTCCCCCCACACATTTATCATCTGTCAGTAATTACCAGGTATGTATGATAGGAACTTTGTGGCTTGTGTTTTGATGAGGAAACCATTAACACACTTAAGTCATGTGAGTGCCTGCAAGACCTCTGGGTATGTCAGCAGCTCTTCAGATCGACTCTGCCCCTGGATGATGGCAAAGGTGGATTGGAATCATGTTTGAGTGCCTCTGCTCCTTACTCTCAGAGAGATCCCAGAGGAAAGTGCTGGGTAATTGCTCGTTCACTCTGAGAGCTCTCTCTTCATTACAAAATAAATAAATGAATGAAAATGAAAGAGGAAATTGCACCATTTGCTAAGTAGACCAAATGTTACTTCATAATTGTTCAGCAGAGAAGAGGGGAAACCAAATCCTGTGCTCTAAAGCGTGCAAGCACAAGAGAAGAAATTAAAGAAGCTTCTGGATCTCTGTTGCAGGGAACTGTCTGTGTTTCAACTGCCTATTAGGTAAGGAACTTCCCCTTTATAAAGCCATTTTGTTGATCAACATTATGCTGGAATTAAAAAAAAAAAACAACTGAAGCTGAACAGGCTATTTTTTAAAAATTATGAACACTGTTACAGTTCTCTTTTTGTAAATTAGTACAGATGTGAGGGGTTTTTGTATATGTCAGTTTTATTATGACAGAGATTTGAGGAATGTGTAAATCCAGCTAAGATGGGCATACAACCTAAGTGTAGCAGTAAATTTATTGTACCACTTCTGCGTCTTGATTTGCCTGGCATACCCCAGTAGAGGAGGATGGAAAGGCAGGTATCTCTCTGTCATGGTCTGTAAGGGGGCCCTGTGGCCATTAAATCTGAAATGACACCTGCCAGGAGCAAGGCTAGCCAAGCCAGGAGGGACCCAGGCAGCAGCAGAGGAGAAGGCTGAGGTGGAACTGATGGAGCAGCTGGTGTTTAGGAAATGGAGCACACAGCATACCCTGCTGTTCTTCCTGAGTGTGTCAGGTGCCTTGCTTTGCAGTAGATGTGGCAGGCTGGCTCTGGGATCTCCTTTCAAGCCAATCAGGACAAGTTTGGGAAGAGAGAGTAGCTTACAATTTGCTGCCTTGCTAATAAAAGGGAGATGTGAAAGAGAAGAGCAGTTGTCTGCTGGGCTGTCTGAGTGAGGAACAGACATCAGAGCTCTGCAGGTGCAGGGGAGGGTGGGAAAAGTCATGTTTGCAGCTCTGCCTGACAGCAGAAGCAAGGGTGTTGAACCGAGGATTTTGTAGTGGACAAGGTTGGATGGAATCAGTTTAAAAGGCAGCTAGATAAACCCACTCAGGGCTACAGCTGCTTCGTGATCCAGGACACAAAGAGACACTTGGCTTCACTATTCCTTTGGATTACAGCTACAGGGGTGCATTGTATGGGAGGCTGTTTTGTTTCAGGTGCCTTAGTGTTTTGGTATTTTAGAATTTTAATTCTCTGCTTTTCTATTACAACATTTACTATTGCCAGGTTCTCATTTGAATATGTAAGCAAAGAATTGTATGTTTTTGCCTCAGTGTTAGATTAGACAGCATGCTGATCAGTCAGATTTCCCTGACACAGGCTGCCTTCTGCCTTCAGAGAGCACTAGGGCTCTGTGCTGATCTAGGAATCTAATGGCACCTGCAGATTAAACCTGAAACAAATCAACAAAAGTCTGAAAAGAGACAAGAGTGCACAGTGTTCATAAAATAATGCACAGTGTTATAAAAGAATACATTTATTATATAAATATAATTCTCTATTTGCACAGTGTTAATGAAATAATATATTGATATCAGATTGGCATTGGTGAAAAGGGAGACTTAGAATAACTCACCAAGGCTTTGGAAGAAACAGTAAATGGACTCCGTTAAAATATTCTTGCTTGTCAGTCAGTTTTTTCTTTTTCTGACAAGAATCCAAAGATGACCAATAAAATGAATAATATGAGACACTGAGGACAAACCATTTGGGGTTACAAGAAACTGCTTTAGAACAAATGTGATACAAGGATAAGCCTCTCCATTTGAAGCAGCAACTCTCTGGCCATTTCCTCTCCCAAATTCTCTCTGATGTCTCTGATAATTGTAATTGCAACATTGTCAGTTTAAATAAACCTGAGAGCACAGTGGTCATATGGCATAGAAAGAGGTAAAGATTTCAAAGAACTGCAAATATTTAGAATGTTACTGGCTGGTACGTGGAGGTTACCAGGACTGGTGGTAGGAAAGCATGGGAGTTGCTCAGCTGCTGCCCCTCAGTCCTGCTCTGGCACAGTGGCTTGGCAGGGCTGCTGTGTCCGTGGAACCTTCTGGAAGTTTGAGCAGGACCAGATGAAGATCCCTGCTTGTGTTCGTGCTCTGCAGGAAACCTTCCCAAGTTCCACATTTACCACCCTATTTTATGCAGAATGCCCTCAATCTCTAATCGTAAGAACTAAATCTTCCAAAGGATATCCATTAAACATATAGATATGGATACATATATAGAGATTTACACACACACACACATACACAGTGTGCTTTATGTTTTCTTACTTCTATTAGAACTGCTCTGTACTTAATAATAATCATGCAGAACCAGAAGGCTGTTGGATGGGGAAATTTTTTTGTGGCCATCACAGGGGGAGAAGAATGTGAAACACTATGTCACAACATGACACATGGATATTTTCTTTGGTAAAGTCTAAGAAAAAGTTCTGGCTATCATCGTTTTAGTTATTAATTACACAGCATAAGTCCAAAAGTCCCCAGATGTAAATAGACCTAAATATTTATTGTTGCATCTGCATATTTGAAAATATAGTATCTTGCACATAATTCTACCACTCCATGGGGAGTATATCCTTGACAGAAATAAGATATTTTGATTCATTAGAAAATACTTAAAAATACAGCAGTAACAAAGTAGTGCACAAATATAAAAATAATGATGGTATTTTTATATGTACCTATAGTGAATTTATTGGAATATATTATGTTAATACTAATTTATTTCATCTTGAAATACCCAAACTGTTATTTCCTATATTACATCCAGTCTTGTAATAATCCCAAAACATTATTAGTATCCAATGTTGTGAAGTCAATGGCTTCTAAAAAAAGCCTCTTAAGCTCAGTGCAAAGAAAACCACATCCTAAGAGTTATTTCTGATGGAGTGCAGGACATTAAAATGCTGCTAGATGATATCCAGCTTGGGTTTAAAGAATTAATGAAGAACAAATGTTCTAACTGACATGTAAGCATGAAATTCTCTCTGTGGGTTGACCTTCATTCTTCTGCAGTTAGTTAATGAGGATTCTCTCTGTTATCTTTCTTGCTGAAGAACCTCAGGGCCTTGTATCATTATTGAATGAACACAATGTCACCTCAGCTGGCAGAAATGTTTTGTCTTTTGTCAGGAAAAGAAGTTTCCTCATGTCAGCTGGTGAAAGCACAACACGGCAACAAGCAATTGAGACCAGACATTTCAATTCAGCTAACTTAGCCCAGTGGAGATGTTGAACCTGCTGGAGTTGTTTTGATCAAAATATTCAGCCTTCATTATTCTACAGCTCTCGCCTGTACTCCTCAAGTTTGTGATGCATTGTTATAAATTAATGATAAACAAAAGCATTTTATCTGGAGAGCTGCTCTCAATATTCCCCTTTTGACAGCTAATTGCCATTTGTTGCAGAACAGGATGTATTTTCTTTGAAATGAAAGCTTAAAGAACAGCTGCTTTTTATCCAATTCAAAATGACAAGTGTATTGTTAACTACCTGAGGATCTTGTGAGGTGGGGATCACATCTGCTCAGAAAACTGGAGCTGTAACTTTGAGCTCTTCTGTGAGCTGTATCTATTATGCAGAGCTGTAGAAGTGGTAGAATGATAATTGCAAATTTCATCCAACATGAGTGTATTATTTGGGGTGCCTCCAACACTCCTATGGTTTCCCCATTGCTCAGGGTATCTATGGTCAATGCACACAGCAGAAAAGCCCCTCTCTCCAGCAAAACAAAACAAAACAAAACAAAACAAAACAAAACAAAAACAAAAACAAAAAAAAAACCAAAAAAAAACCCCCCTTCTACCTGTACTTAAAAGTGGCACAGGATGAAAGTGCACATAGGAGGTAAGAAAAGGCATTCATGGGAAACAGTGCAAGAAAAAGTTATTCATTAATTATTCATCCAACCATAAGAAAACTCACAGAGCCCCATCCTGGCCTTGAACCCTTCCAGTGATAGGGAGTCCACAACTTCTCTGGGCAGCCTGCAGTGCCTCTGGCAGTGCCAGTGTCTCACTAACCTCTCAGTGGTAAAGAATTTTTTCCCAGTGTTCCCAGGGTTATTTTCCCAATAACCCTGCCCTCTGGCAGTGGAAGCCATTCCCCCCATCCTGTCACTCCAGGCCCTTGTCCAAAGTCCCTCCCCAGCTCTTTTGGAGCCTCTTCAGGCACTGGAAGGGGCTCTGGAGTCTCCCCAGAGCCTTCTCTTCTCCAGGCTGAGCAGCCCCAGCTCTCTCAGCCTGTCTCCACTGGAGAGTTGCTCCAGCCCTCTGAGCATCTCCCTGGCCCTCCTATGCCCTTGTGCTCTTTGCCATCACACAAAGACACATTCACATTTTGATAAATCACAGCAGCATCAGTCTGTTCTCTGTCAAAGCTTCATATGAGAACCATCCCAGAAAAGACAAAACATCAGTGATCAGGCTTTCCTTTGGAAGTGAGAGACATAGGCAGGAATCCTTATTCCAGCTAATGTTTGTCTATTTTTTGACTCAGAGATGTCCTCTCTCTAGGATATTGATTAGAATTTCATTTTGCCACTTTTGCTTTCAAAAGTGTGAGGGAGCTAGGATACCATAAAATAAATTGCATGTGATAAATCAGATAAGAAAACAAACGTGTTTGGAAATTTCAGATCACTCCAAGCTGAACTCTTGTGTAGGATAGTGGTGATTATTTTATTTAAATGGGCTTGCCTACTTTAATACTGTGAAGAGCAATAGTCTGTTATAGTCTGTGTCATAAGGTAATGAGCAACAGCAAATGAGACCTGAAATTATATGATATATTCAGAGGTTTTTTTATGTTGCACTTTGCCTTATAGTCACTTTGCCTTTTCTTTTAAAATGTATTAGATTATTAGATGCATGTTATTATCAATCCCATTAGTTATTAATGTAAAATGGGAAGGAATGGCATTTGTGAGGTTTTTTTATCCCAATATTCAGCTTGAGTCTCATAAACTGCATTTTTGAGCTGACAGGGACATATGTTTTCTTAAAGTCATTAAAATAATGCTGTATTAAATACTTATCTAAAGTAAGACAAGTACAACTGTGATACCTTCTGGTTATTAGGATTCATATGTCTAATATACATTCATTTTGGAGTCCCTTAGGGGACAGCCTTGTTATTAATACAGCAAAGAACAGCTGAGTGAGCATATGGTTTATTAAGACATGCTTATATTAATTATATGTGAATACTATTCAAAAGGGTCACTGTTCTATAACTGAGAGACCCTTTGTGATCACTGCTTAGGAACTCAAAGCTCAGTAGGATTACTCTTGATCCAATCTATTTGTCTCTGGCTGGAAAAAATCATTATATTTGTGTCTAGGCTGGAAATTAAAGAAACACTTCAGAACTTAAGGACAACTCAAGCAATTAATGAATATGCAGAAGTGAAGGAAATTTTGCAGGCATGATGTTACAGAGTGTGGGAAGTCTAAGCTCACATATTTCTGTAATACCTTATGCAGCAATCTGATCCATAATGCAGCCTCCCACAATGTATAAAATAAAGCAGAAAAATTTGGTAGTTGCAGGGCAAAACTAAAAACCAGCTATAATCCTGTCTGCATGGCTTCCATCCCTCTACTGCACAACTGATTTCTTTTGAATATTGTGATTCCTGCTCTGTTACCTAAAAACAGTGAAAATTGCTGATGATCTGTTATTCTCAAGGCTGTTTTTCATTCCAGGAGATGCCACAGCCCACCCTGTCTCCTGCAGAGCATCACTGCATCTTTTACTGGAGTGCCAGGCAGAAGATTGTTTCAGCATGAAGACAAAAGCAATGTGGATTCCATCTTGGAGAAGAAGACCCAGCAGGGAACAAGCTGAGGACTGCTCAGTTTTATCTTTCTTTTTCCCACTCTAAATCTCCTCTGATCCCAGAAGAGGTGCAGTTCACACCTAACACCTGGACTCACATGATCTGTGTCAGCTTTGTGTGACTCCTGAGCAGCTGCAGGCTTCCTGTGACAGGGCTGGAACAGAGCAGGCTGGCCTTGGTGTCACTTGGCTCCTGAGCACAGGCTGCACAGAACACAACTGCAGGAAAAGCTGCACTGGGAGGAAAGATGGTGTCATTAATGTGTCTCCTTGTTCCATGGATAGAGAATGCCATATTGGATATTTCCCTCTGTTAGCAGCACCTGAAAATTCAAACATAATGTGCCAGGCTCCAGAACTGTGAAAGTAAACCTGAACAGCAAGAACAACCTTCCAGTAAGATTTTCTATTCAGTGTATTTCCTCTATAGGTTTTGAAAACTTGGGCATATTTTTCAGTGTTACATCAAGACTATGAAGGCAGGATCTATTATTAATTCACATCTGAGGTCCTTTACCCATCGTGCCATCAGTCTTGAGGCACTGAGGCATTAATTCAGGCACCTGCTTTTTTCAGTGCAGGGAGGCATCTGTTAGTTCCATTGGAAATGCAAACATACATTTATAGAATGTTTGGTAGCTGAAACAGAATTTTTATCTATTAAGGTTCATATTTAAAGCTTTTCTTTTTCTTTTATGTGATTGTTTTTTCCTAGCCTAATTAGTAAACACTGCTGGTCTTTGGCATCTATTAAGTGTCCTGGAAGCTGGAAAACAAAGTTCTTAAATGATGGCGTAGTTGGTAAAGGACTGAAATCTTCTGACACATTCAAACTGAAAATACTTGAATTGTAAGGAGGTGAGCATTTGAAAATTGACACAATTCCATAAAGTCTTAATACCAGAAGAGACAGGTGTTGTACTTTAATCACACTAGAAGAAACAGCTGATGTATAGTGCAACAGCAATAATTCCAAGCTAGAAGCCTACAAATAATCTAGCTGCAAATTATATTGTCAAGAGAATCAAAATACTTTGTAATATATTCTAATGCATATTAATTTGAGAGCCCTATAGGGGACAGTCTTGTTATTAATACACAGAGGAACAGATGTGATAGCATATGGTTTACCAACTTGTATTTATGTTAATTCTATGTAAATAGGATTTTAATAAGGTACCATTAGTCTATAGCTTCATTTTCCTAATATATCTTTCTTCTTTGAAGATAATGGAATTATCCAAATTGGGGTCTAGGTTCATAGGAAAGATTAGTGGAAAGAGTCCATTTTATATAAGACATAAAAGGGGGTAAAAAAGCATCCCTTTTTGAACATTTTATCATCATTTAAGCTTTCAGTGAAGAAGTTTGAATTATTGAAAACTGCTTGATACCTACTCTTACCATTTTTAGATTCTTACCTATTTTGTGTTGATTCTTGGTAGTTTGAACTTCCTATTCATCTGTCTTTGAGATACTTGCAAAATTTAGTAGAATGCCATAACATTGCCAGCATTTCCTTGCATCTGATGTCTATTGAACTTGCAATGCAGCTCCTCTCTGGCTGTCAGCTGGAAAAGCTGTGAGTGCATTTCTCAGTTAGCTCAGGCTTCTCTGCAGCTTTCTCTGGGGCACAACTTTTTTTAATTATGCTCCCAGGCACTGCTTGGAGCCATTTCAGTTTGTGATGAGAACAGAGTAAGCAATCTGTGTTCCTGCAAGCAGGTGAGGAAATACAGCACTAATCAGCACTAGTGCTTCAGAGGACTTTGGAAAAGTTTCTGCCCGCTATTAGAAATTTCTGGTTTCAATTGTTGAGTCAAACTTTCGTGCCACCTTCTGTTGAGCTGCACCATTATAGTTTGGAAAATTAAGTTTGTGTCTCTGGCCTAGAAAGCCCTAAGTTTCATTGCCTGAAACTTCCAGTTAATACTAGAAAATTGTAAATTGAGGAAAAGAATGATTTCTTTCCCCAGCTATTGCTTTCTTCTTTCAAGAAAAAAAAAAACAAAAAAAACTTTTGAAATTTATTTTGCAGATCTAAAGAACAGGGAGCTTGGAGGGTGAGAAGTGGAAATGCTAAACTTGTTTAAGCTTAAATGCAGCTTATAAAGGAGTCTAGCAAAACTTTGTTGTGCAGGTATGTCAGAAATACTTTGTTTGTGTTTAGTTGGTTTTACTTTACCTCCAAGTTTAGAGAAGTTGTTTAGAATAGCCCATGTGCCAGCATTCTGTGATGATGTTTTGAATAAGTCAGCAGAAGGATTTGTATTTGTAATTATTTGAAAAATGCTGATGAAAGTAATAATTCAGCGTAAATACCAAAAAAGCTCAGGGTGCTTGGCTCTTCTCTATTCTGTTCCTCAGATCTTGGGTGTAATCAAGGACCCACAAAAGTAACAGGTAATTCTTTCTAGCAAAATCCTACTTCTAGGCTGTAGTGGAGAGGGTGGGGATGAACAATAATCACAGAATGGGAAAAGCTGGAAGGGTCCAACTTCCCTGCTCAGGCTTTTGGAAATAGCAAATATGCATCTGGACAATTCTATGGAAACAGCACTTAAGACACAAGAGACAATGAAAATAATTTTATGTTTTGATTCTCTAGACATATAAGCGAAAACCCTGGAAAAAAGTGAAAACTGAGCAAAACAATTTAAAAAAATTAGGAGTTTTGTGTTCCTGTGTCTATATTTATAATAAACCATGCTGAAAGTGGTTAGCAAGAAATATTTCCTCTCACCATGAGATACACCTCTGCTCATAGTAAGAAACACTGGAGACTCATAATACTTCAGAAGTGAAAGGACTGTTTGTGCCATCAGCAGCAGGGGGATATCTGATCATAGATCTTTACCTGACAAGAGGTGGCAATTTAATCTGACAAGTTTCCTGCCAATGAGGACAGCTTTAGGAGTTCAGCTTGCTTGGTAAAGATTTGACATGTCACTGAGGGATGTTGTGCACAAGCTTGACAATAAACTGGAACTTGCTAATTCAGTTTAGGATAGCTGTGAAAATTTATTAGAAACCAGAGTCTGTAAAATTACTGTACTCCAGAAATGTTTTTCCTTCCCTGCTGAATATAGGTGGTATTTAATGCATAACACATATTTAAAAATTTGTTTCCTGGTCATGTAAAACAAATCTACAGTCATGCCCATGAAATGACAAGGAATTCAGTTAAAACATGGGAGAATAAACAGAATGAGAGGGCTGCCTTCTGAGGAGAAGCCTGTTTAAACTTGAAGGTTTGATTGCTGAATTGATGAGCCTTGCTTGGAAATCTTATTAATGCACCTGGACAGGGCTTGTGGACTTGAGAGGCATGCAAAGCTGCAGGTGATAGCTGAGGAACACTTGCAGCTGGACACCAGGCTCATGATATGGGTACTGGACCAAAGGTTGCAGACACCTTTCAGTAAACACTCTACAAAAGCTCTTTTAATTGTGGCTACCAGCTGAACATCAAGGAAAAACAATTTTTTGTTTGTTTTGCAAAAGTAACTTGTTTCAACGTGAAGTGAAAAAACATCAGCTGCATATGAAACAAATTTCTAAGTTTGATGTGGGGATTTCTGAGATGTTTGGGATAAGGCATTTCTAATCCCAAATGGTAAAACAGATCTTGCAGCAGCTCAGCACTCTGTGTTGATGAATGCCACCTGGAAGAATATTAGTCATGAACTCACAAAATTTGTGAATAAACTTTTGAATGAGAGAAGTGTGTATTAAAAGAAGACTGGAAAGAATTGAAGGATCTGCCAGAGTGCACGTTCAATCACAGAGCCTTTCTTGAATAGTTTCCTAGTTAGCTCCTCATAACCCTTGGAGAAAGGCACATTTAATACACCTACCTTTCCTAATGTGGGTATTTTCATAATTTCTAACCCAGCAGTCATCTTGAAATTTCATGGTAGCAGAAAATGGTATCATTGCTTGAAAATTTCCTTGATTGCTGAAGAAAGATGAATCATTGTACTTTTGCTGCATACTTTGTGACTTCAGCTGAGGCAGATGTCTGGGCAAACTGTCCATAATAGTGTTCGGGTAGATTTTTATAGTTGTCAATATTAAGGTGGGTTATGATACCAAAATCCTGACTCTTCTTTCTAATGGCTACCTTTAGTCAAAAGGGGAGTAAATTAAATGTCAGAGCCTGTTCCAGAACAGATATAGCTTGGTACATATCAAGGCTGGGAAAATCCCAAGAATGTTTCAAAGCTGGTTTAGTTTGTCCTAATTTGTTCCTTTTATTCTCTTAGTACAGAGAGAATGTATTGATCTCACAAGTTAATGAAAAGCCTACAAAAGTCTTCAGAGAGTCCTTCCAATGGCTTTCAAACACATTACAACCAATTAGGAAACTGAGGTCACCATGGGTGCCACTGGTGGCCTGAGCCAGTCAGAGAGTGCAAGAGGGAGCTGTTCTCAGGGTGGGCTCACACTTTCCACCTGGCTTTGCTGTTTCTGAAGCTCTCTTTCTCTCTGTAGCTGCAGTTGCTCACTAATTGCACACTTTGGCTCTCCTTTTGGCATATTTCTGGCATGTGGTGACATCAGCAGTCTAATTGTATTTTAATTAAAAGTTGTTCATGGACTTGAACAGCACGTCCTGGCAGCTGGGATCTTGCTGGGGGAAGGGGCTTGAAAGAAGGGAATGCAGTTTTGTAGAGTCGGGTTTGCAAGGGGACACCTTTTTAATAAAATTCCTTGGACAGCAACATGTATTTTGTAAGAGATAAGAAAAGAGCAAAGGTCAGGGAATTTGGGTTGTATGTAATTTTATGATATTAGGCCTGATGACATGATTTGTATTTCTTCCTGACTCTTGAGATGGCTTCTATAAAGCTGTAAAACTTGGCCATTGAACTGCAGAGAGTAAGTCCTGTTCAAAGCCAATTTGTGCTGGGAGGGGGTTATATTTTGGTAATGGACAAGTATATCCTTCTTTGAGCATGGTTTAACTGTTAAAATATACTCCAAATAGATAAAAAAATAAGTG
>JAYDZK010000039.1:5674521-5692990 GCA_034509185.1 Euphonia xanthogaster | reverse complement strand
CCCCTAAGGAGTTGCAGCTGGGCCAATTATCAAAGATTAGGAACAGGCCTGACTTTAACAGGCCACAGCTGTAAGCAATGAGAAGAAGAGTGCAATAAAAGAGTGGGGAGGGTGTTTGGAGTCCGTTGGCTGCTTTGTGAGGAAGGAGTCGGTGTTCTGAGGAGCTGCCCACAAGAAACACCAAGAGGGTATGGAACTTTGAGATAAGGAGACAATAGTATGGAACCCCTGTGATAAGATGACAACAGTAACAGATTTAAGAATGCACATCTAAATTACTATCTAAATCAGCTACTTAGAGAAAGAATTTCCATTGTTTTATACTGATTTTTCACACACTTTTTTTGCCTCTTAAATATGGAGCACTTCTTTATCAAGCAGCAGGAGGCTTTCTAGTGTTCTGCGCCAGTTGTTTTAGTGTTGCCATAAAGCCTCCTTTCCCCTTCCACCTATAAAAGTCATTATTTGCTGCAAGCTCAGTGGAGCCATTTGTAATATTATTTTAAGTTTAGTTTTTACCATGAGCCCAATGGACAGATTTACTCTGGAAAATGAGACTATAGGTTGAATGGGAATTTTTTGAGAGTTTGCTACAGGGACAAAAAGTTTTGCCACTGCATGTATCCCAGGTACTATGCTTTCAAAGTAATCAGATTTTAGAAATGATTAAGTTTATTGGTCCATCATCAAGTTAGCATTTTGATGAACTATGGTAATTGACATGTGACTTAATCCTCTGTGTTTATGAAGCACTGTGGTTCATAGAGAAGTCTTCATGAGGAATGCTTTTTTTGAGGTGTCTGAGAAATGCAGACCTACAAACTTCTCAGGCCTGGATCATGTACTTTGGTGTTCAGTTCAGAGCAAAAAACTTTGATAGAGCAATTAGAAATAAATTGAGTGGCTTTGTTATACCTGGCAATCTGAAATTAATTTGGTTCATTAGTTCATTATAGCTTAAGCTTCACATTTAAATATCAAAAATGTTGTAATTGTATTTGCAGATTAGCTTTGTGTTTTCCTGGTTTCTGTGATACATGGGCAGCTGTCATTGCAAATTTGAGGGAAATGCAATCAGAGAGAGTTTAATTTCTTGCATGTGCAGCTTTTTTACTATGGTAACAAAAGCCTTATGAAGCCTTTTGTCTCTGGATCTCACAAATATATGGATGATGACCTATCCTTGAACCATAGCTATGCAATGTTTTTCATGGTGAAAGGCTCTCTATTGTGAGTGAGTAAACCAACTGGGTTTGTTTTGACATTTATTAAAGGAAGGGAGGGAAAAAGCACAGCTTGGTTCCATTAAAAATATGATAATTCCATTTTGAGTATTGGTTTTGAACAGATTTGGGAGCTTAGGGCTCAACTCTGCCCTGAAAGCTGTTCCTTAATGCAGGTTGATTGCAAGAATGAAGCTCTGGAGGGGAAATATGGGGGGGACAAAGAGAGGCAGTGCTCATTCAGTGCTGCCACCTGCCTCACCACTGCAGGGACCACAGTGCCTCCACATCAGTGTGTTCTTTGATGATATTTGCATAGATAATCTGATAAATGATACCTTTGACTTACTGTGTTTAGGGTAACTGGCCCGGCTGGGACATGTCATTAGTAATACAAGCTTTACAATAATTGCTGTTTGGGTCCTTAAATTGATTATGTGCTTTGACAGTGAGCTTGGAGACCCTTAGTTTATCATTAAGACTTGTTCTTGTAACCTAAAGAGGCCTCTTATTTGTGCCTGTTACTGTAATGTCCCATTCCTAAATGAACTTCTGCCCTTTGGGGCCTGAGCTAAAATCTTGAAAGTACTTGGACTAAAAACTTCCTTCCAGTTTTGAATGAATTCTTGTGAATAACTCAAGTAGTTGTTATGCTACTTAAGTTACTGCAGCTGGTTTCATACTCTCATGTGGTTTTTTTGCTTGTAATACCATAATTTTTAAGCAAATCTCTTCAAAATTACTTGCTAAATCATCTAGCCGGAGCAAAAAATCATGTATTGCCTGAGGTATTTGCCTTATTTAGGACATCTAGTTTGGACAGCAAAGCAATGAGCCTCAGCTTCATGAATAGTCAAAGGAGTCTGAAGAAAACACTCCATTAATTTAATGTTATGATTACCCATGTGTTATTCCTAGCCTTCAGTGGATCCTGAAATCAGGATTTGCACATCTAGTTAAATCATGCACTCCCTTATAGAATGGGTGTTCCAATGTCTGCAGTCTATTTTTTTCCTCTGTCTTTAAATGAATATTTTGCTGAGCCTCCACACCTCATCATTTGTCTATAAAGAAGTGTCTTCCCTGTCAGCAATTCCCAAGCCCCCTGGAAGAGCTCTGGGGCAGGATCTCTGGCCTATGTCTTTCTTTAACATTCTTGGACACAGTATTTTATCTGGCTTGCTGCTTGGGCCCACCCAAAGATTACTTTTCAGCTTTGCTGCTTGCACATTGTTCTGCTGCTATATTCCTGAATTTCATATTTTTTTATCAGTAAGGGTTTTTCCTCTGCTGTAATCCAGTTAAAGTTGAGGCCCCATTAAATTATTAGCTGATCAACTGTCTGTGGAAATTGAGAAGGGGAGTTTAGTGTTGTTGCCTTTTTTTGTCATCATATAAGATAATTGTCACCTTTGTTGCTGTAGGACACAGGACCTGCCCTGCCCTGGAGGGTGCAGGTGCCACCAGGCTGAGCTGGGCTCATGCTTTGGCTGCCTGGGCCATCATCTCTCCCTGTCCCAAGGTGCCAGCACAGCTGTCCTCTCCCAGCCTGTGGGTGAGAGCAGTGAGTGCCTGCAAGGGCAGGTGTCTGGCTCTGTGAGCAGATGCTCCTGCAGCTGGGTGCTGTTTGTCACTTTAATGAGTTGGCTTCTCACCATCTCTGCTCTGAATTCCCTTAATGTCCTTGTAACCACCAGTCCCATATTGTGGCCACAGGCTGATTTATGGGTTCCTGTCTTGCTGACCATTCTGCTGGAGCTCCTTGTGTGCTGCTGACGCACATGGAATGTTTGATGTGGCTTTAAAGCACCTGAACAGTCTAAATACCATCATGGCCAAATTGTGCCTTCTGCCCCAGTGAATATCATCTGCCCCCAACAAACCCTTATCCTTTCCTGCTCTGGGTCACTTAGCCAAAAATAATACTGACATTTAAAAAAGAGCTTTTGAGTTCCTGAAAGCTATTGGAAAAGACCAGGAGCTGCATATGAAATTTGCTTCTGTTGTTGACAAGTGGGTGAAAATAGGCAAGAATAAGGTTTCAGGTAACTATTTACTCCCCTCTGCAGTGTAAGTAGCTGGCACATTCTTGGAATGCTTTAATTTTGACCTTCATCCACAGGACCCCTCTCTTAGTGGGAATTTCTGTCTGGTTGCCTGAGGATGCAGGATAGTTACACAAAGAACTGAATCTCAGCTATTTTTAACAGTTTATTCATTATTCTTTCGATAATACCTTTTTACTTCATCTGGTTTATGTTTAGGCTGCTTCTAAATGCAGCTTATATTTTTAAAGCCCAAGAAAATAGGCATACAAATATGAACATTTTTTAGGGAATTTAAATTTTTAACAGGGCTTTCACTCATCAGTTTTCTTACCTGGATTTTCCTTAGAGCTATTCCCAGGGGAAAAGCTGTTACATGATGGGCACTGCTTTGCTTGAAAAGGCTGAGTGCTAAGGATGGCTGTTCTATACTGAGCTCCTCCAGACAGCTTTAACAGAACTGCTGCAAGCAATATGTTGGTGCTGCTGAGGACAGAGCTCCCCAGGCCTGCAGTGCTGTGCAGGTGAGAGCACTTGGCGTTGGCTCCAGCTGATGTTGTCCTAGCAGAGAACAAGTGACTGGGGATACTTGGTTTTGACAGACTCCCTTTTTCCCCATCCTGATTTTTTTTGGTGTTTTTTTGTAGTGAAGATATTTCTTCTCACAGAGAACATGGTTATTGAGAATCAAAACTTCCCAGATGGGATGTTTCCATCATGTCCAAACCCACACAAAGTACTAAAGCACACAAATTCAAATTGGCTTGCATGAGAGCCATTCTATCTGTGGATATGCTGCAGCATGGCTTTTCAATATCTACATTTCCAGTACTGATTTCTTACCAAAATTTTAGTCAATTTTTCAACCAAAAAATATTTTTTCAATTGTTTATTAATAAAAATGATTTTTGAAGGAGAAATCCCTGGTTTCTGTATGGGAAGTGCATTCTTGTTGAAAACCACAACTGATCCTTCATTATCTGATGTGTTTCTTCTTTATCAATAGAGAAATGAATTATTTATTCAGTTTGTCTAGTATTTAAATGCTGAAAGAAATAGAATGGACTCTTTACCTATGCCCTTTGGTAGGCAAGAATACAGTTAATTTCTTCCAGTTTTGTCATGGACAACATAAACATGCCAGTGCCTAAATAACTAACTGGTAAATACAATGCTGCTGAGCATAATGCATTATGAACAGCACAGAATTATTCACTGAGACCTGAAATAGATCTGAGTGCAGCTAAGTCAGTGCTGCAGTGCTCCAGGTAATGGCTCAGACTTTGAAAGTGAGAGAAACCAAAGCAACTTGAATTGATTTTGCTTCAAACAGCACAACTTAAGAGGATAAAATTGAAGGGAAGATAAGCAACACTGTGTTGCACCAATACTTGGTGCTTCTCCAGGTGGTTTCTTCGTGTGTGTGCTTGTTGGGAACTGTTCTGCAGACCATAGCACTTAAATCTGAAAGGTTGCTGGCAAGGTCTTTGTACCCAAAAAGTAGCTGTTAGATATTGTGTTTATCTAAATGAGGAAAAAAAAGAAAGAGGTTCAATTTAATGTTTTCGTCTATGTAGAACCCTATGTAGAGGGTGTGTGCTCCTTAGATGTGGTTTTCTGTTAGGTGTGAGGTTGTTATTAGATTTACAACTCATGAGGAAGAAGGTAGGCAACAGTAATAGTGTTCTGAGGGATTCTAGGCAAATACAGCTCTGATTCTGTTGGTAATGGGCAGGAGCCACAATAATTCAGCTGGTTTGAGTTGTGGCCCAAAGGTGTTACCTGGGCAATGTCGTGTGCAGAAAAGACACACCTTCTTTGTGAGTAAGAATCATTAATGCTCCTTCTACAGGATAATGTGGATTGCTTAATCTGATTTTGGGCTGTGATAGTAGCAAATCATATACAGGGCTAGATTTTACCAGGAACAGAGAGGAGACAGGTTAATGGCAAGAGATTAGAGCATGGCAGTGAGACTAGCTCATTGTCAACTAAATTGTTGCTGTTCTTTCCTAAATCTGCAGCCACTTCCACTTCAGATTGCTCTGGATACACTCCAGTATCAGTGAAGTTAGTGCTGTCACAGGTGTTCCAACTCTCTTCTTCTACAGCTATGCTTTGGGCATCTCGGCTAAACTCTGTCCTTGGATTTCTTCTTTTATTCCTAGATAAGTCACATCTTTGAGAGTGTTTCCAAAGGTACTGTTTTAAAAGAAATCATAAGAAAAAAAATCAACACTGTGAAATTGCTTTCTTCAATTAAGTAATTTTGCATTTTTTTCTGCTGGTTTTGAGATTGTCCTAATTCCAAAGTTTTGTGTTAAGTGCAAGCTAGAGAAATGGAAGGGAGGTGAGGAATACAAATCTTGCTTCTGAATCTCAGCCTGAATTTAGTTTCTCTTCTCTAGTCACTGCTGCACTGTTATATAGGCTGCTTATTGTTAGGTACCATGCAAGAAAGAACAATCTCATTTCTTACTGAAGTGGTTTAGAGTGTTCTTGTTTTTTTCTTGTGGGTTTTTTTTGTGTTTTTTTGTTTGTTTGTTTTTGGTGTTTGATTTTTTTTTTCCTGTGGAAAAAGTGCTCAAGCTGGCATAGCAGTCTTAAAGGACCAAAATGGAGTACTGCATTTCTGGCTAAATGAGCTAAGTGGAGATGATGAGGAAGAAACTGATTTATGGAGTGGAGGAAGTTCATATTATTGTGACTGCACACAAGAACAAGGCTGTCCAACAGCAATGACAAAACTACCCTTTTATAGTCCTAGAGGAGACGAGTAGCAGGGTTCATCATTGACAAAAAGCATGGACTTGCTACAGTAAATGAGCTCATTGTTTGTGGGCACCTTGGAGAGGAGCTCTCCCCAGTGAAGCTGTGGATATTTACAGAAGGAAAGCTTTGCTGTGAAGAGCTGTAAAACTGCTAGAGGGCATAAACAATGTTTGAAATGCATTCCAACACACCAGTCATGAATTATAAATGTCTTTTTGTGACCCTTCCTTAGCAAACTGGCCACTGGGGTTAACTGTCATCTGGTCAGGGTTTATGACCCCATGGAAATGTGGTGCTGGATTACTTTGTGGTTCTGCAGCCTGGAGGAGCTACCAACAACAGAGGGAAATAATTACAGACAGACTTGAAGAGAGCAAAGACAAAAGATAAGCTTTCTAACTAGTTTTTATTGCATTGGTCTTTTAAGAGAGGAAAAAAGTCATTCCTTTAATAATTGAAAAACCCACTTTAACTTGTGAACAAAATTGTCATTTTTGCTTTCCTATTCCTTTTATAAGTTTTGACTCACGTGGTGTTAATTTATTTAATGCTTTTTAAATATTTATGACAAAGAGAACTGCAACACTTGTGTCCTTTCCTCAAAAGATGGTAAATGGGCCTCTAATGTTGATAACTTCATTTCTGTAATGTGGTGCTACAGTTTGATTTTGTACCCAGCCAGGCGGCTTCTTCAGCAGAATGCAAGCTGATATAGAAACCTTAATGTACACCACAAAATGTAGGCTCATACAAAGAACCAAGGCCTGTGTGTCTGTCTGTGACTGTGTGTGATAAACTATTGCCTCCCAAAGGTACTGGGTCCATAATTTACTGAGCTTCAGAGAAGCTGCCTTGTGAGTACTCTCTGAAGCAATGGTGTTTTCTGTGCCCTCACTAGATGGTCTGAGGCATATGTGGAAAGGTTTTTGCTTGATAACTAAAGCTTAGGATGTATAATTTTTCTAATATTTACAGCACATGAAGCCCAAATTCAGTTGGGCCATGCACATAAGTTGTGAATAAAAACATTTATGAGTGAATGAAGTGTCAGAACTGCCGGGTACAGCAATGAGTGGCTGGTTTTGCTGTGAATATGACACCTCTGGTGGTGTTTGCTGCACAGATCTGACAGTGAGGTGAGCTCTGCTGTATCCCAGCAGAAAGATGGAGTGTTCCATAGATTGTACCTAACTAACTAAAAGGTCTTTTTCTCTTGATCCTTCAGTGGTCATTGTCAAACCAGTCCAGCTGTCTTGGACAAATCATGTTTTTCTTTTGGAGAATGTGCTGAAAAGCCAAAGCACTTGTAAAGGAATCCCTGTATTCTGTTTTTCTTATTTGCTATGCCTTTAGGAGATATGTCCTTTTTGGAAAGTTACCTTGAAGCTCCCCTTGATTCAAGCCAGATTAAGGTAAAATGCAAATAAAGGATTTATTTTCATAATACCTAGAATACACAGCACAGTTGCAAGTGTTTATATAGAAGATATAAATGAAGGAAAAAATAGGTGGGGGAGAGATTAAATCTGAAAATTCTCTCTTTTGTATATCTGCTTTGCTGCAGCTGCTTTCCCAAAGAGATATTATCAGGGATCCTTTTTCTCTGTATTTCCTATTTCAGGGAACATTTTTGAGAAAGTGACCTCTTGAATGCTCTGCATTACTTGCCATGGTTTTCATTGCTGTACAGTAATTTTTTGGGATGTATAAGTGAAAAATGGATAAGGTAGAAGTAGCCAGTCAGTAATAAATTACTACTTCTTACTTACTCTACTTGTCCCAAAGTGAATGCAGAAACACTTAAAGTTACCTGATGTAGTAATCAAGTCAATCTGTGTGGAAATCTTGCATTCACAATTTTAAATTGCACATTTTGAAGAAGGAGAATCATGGAAACTCAATTGTTTTCTGTTCCTAGGCTTTCCACATCCCTGCCAAAACCAGAAGAGTTTCCTAGCTATTCAATAAACCTGTGCTTAGCTGGCAATTGAAGAATTCTGTGGGTTTTAGTTTGGTTTTAATTCAAACACCAACAGTGACTATTTTTTCTGTCTGGAATAAGCCAATCTCAGTCCTGCAGTGACCATGGCCCACAGCTACTGTGGGCTGAGCTGACCTTGAGCATCCCCTGAGCTGCAGCAGCAGTTCCTCAGCTGTGGCTGCCAAGGGCTCTCCTCAATGCCCTCGAGGCCCCTTTTCCCCCTGCAGGAAGTGCACCAGATAAATCTGAGAAACAAAATAAGAAAGTTGGTGTTGGCTGTACTGAGTAATGTTCTCTGTGCTGTGCTCTCATTTGGAGTGCAGTGCTGATGGCAGATGGGAGGTAGATGAGTTATTGTTGTCAGATTATTTTTTCAGTTAATGATTACGCAGTGCTTTGAAGAACTAAAATGCTATATCACTGTTAAGTATTATTATTATTATTCAGTTCCCAAAAACTCACAGAGCAGATAAGGTTTTTATGATATTTTTCCCTTGGATTTTTTACTAGTGTGGTTGAAAGCAGAATGTGAACAGGCTCTTTGGCGGTGGCAGTTTAAATGTGTGTGATTTAAAAAAAGATTAGATGTGATGTTTCTAACTATCTCATTCAAACTCATTCCAAAACACTTCATCTTCTGAGTGAAACAGTTCTCCTGCCTGAAAATTAATCCAAAACAAGATTCTGTGCTAGCTGTGAAGAGCTGGATTGAGCTAATTCATTTGTTGGGTCCAATCCATCCATACAAATGTGTGTAATACAGATCCTGCTTCTCGTGTCATTGCCTTCTTGAGACTATGCGAGACCTGAACTGTTTTATCATCTTTAATAAAAATTGAGGCACTGATTTCTGAAGCTAGAAGCAAGACAGGGAGAATAATAAAACTGTAGAGCTAGATTATTTATGTGTTTCAACACCTGGAGGTCTTTTCTTCCCCCAAAAAAGGATGAAATTGTACTCCTCTGTAATTCTGCCCCTAGCAGACATCACGTTACACTTCATCCCTCATCAATACTTGTTAACTTTAACCTTGCATTATGATCTTCTATCCAAATCCCCTGGCTTTAAGAGGTAGAGCCAAGCCCATATTTGGGTTCTTTGTTCCCTTTCTGGAATGCTTTGGCAATAGCATTCATGTTCATGTGTTTTACCTCCTAGGTTTGAAGCCACAGAGCTAAAATAAATTTTCAGTGAGAATTCTTCAGAATTGAGCCAAGAGGAGCAGTTGTTTTGACTCTGAGGGAGACTTTGATTCATTGATTTGAGTCAGTGCATGCAGTATGTGAAGGATCTTTTATTTGGACACTGAGTACAAGCTAAGTTAATTTTGCATGTGCTGTCATCTCCTGCTGCAGAGTGGGAGGTGGGTGATGCCCAGCTTCTTACTATGTTGTTTGCTCCTGCTTAGAGGGTGGTTGAAAAATAGCAGTTTTCAACACACGTGGTTAAAGTTTAAGTTCTGATGAAGTTTCAGTGCTTGACAAAATTCTGTCAATTCTAATAAATTTTATTTTAGAGGGAAATATTTCTGTGAGGAGAAACAGGAAATAATTTTTTTGTTATTTTGGAGAGGGAAAGCTTTAAATTGTGCTATTGATTTATCATATTAAAATTTTTAAATGCTAAAAATTCACTTAAACTAAGGGGAAATTTCCTTTGATATTTTCTTGCACAGAAAATAATGGAGTCTTCATGACCTAGATTTCTTTGCCAGAGCTGTTCTTTCAGAACGAAAACTTGTTACTACCTACCAAAAAATAGGAGATTTCATTTAAAAAGACCCATTATCCTCAGTGACAGTAATGATTTCTGTCTCAAATTCATTGCATAGGAAAGATCTCTTCTGCTGTAAGGATTTGGGAGCACTGGCAGAGACAGATGGGCGAGTTCTTGGGGTTTTTATATTCAACAGAAGCCACTCCTGAGGGTTCTGTTGCAGCTGCCCCTACTCAAAGATTGGGGTGGAGCTCCAGGTGCCATGTCCAGCCTCAAATAGATTTGAGTATGTAGTTAATTCTTCTGAGTTTGTCTCTAAAATGTGTAACATTGGACAGTGGGAGAAGCATAGAAAGAGGGAGGACGCTGCGTTTATTTTTGGGTTTGGCCTTGGCTTGTAGTGGATCTTGTTCCATTTCTCATTTTCACCCTGTTCAAGTATCATGGTTAGTTGCGCTGTTGGTCTTAATTGCAAGTCCTACAAACATCATATTTTGAGTGCCTAGAGCAAAGGAGCTGGGTGAATGAAAAGGTTATTGAAGATTTAGATCTGGAATAGCCCAGGATCCTTTAGACAATGCAGTGGTCAGGACAAAAGGTGGGAAATGAGTACTTTGAGGCAAAACTTGCCAGAAGATCTTTTTGAACTATTTCTTTTCCAAAATGTGGTAGCACAAGGGAAGGTGCATTTTAAAGAAGCTGAACTGCAGATAAAGCAGCAAGGTTCTAAACAGATCAAATTTGAAGTGTATTTCAATGTATTTCATGCCTTGGGAATTCCAAAATACCAAGCAACCTGATATGCTAATACTGTGCAGCAACTGTTTTTTCCTATTTCAGTGTTTCCACACTCAGTGCATTGCCAGCTAACTTCTGGCACGTGAAGAAAAAAGTGAATTTGTCATTAAAGACTGAAACTTGTCCCTCAATTCTAAATGTAATATAACTGCAGGCAGGTTGAACTGGATATTGTACGATGCATCCTCCACTGATTAATTTGTCTAATCTAATTCTGTCTGATCTGGTACCTGACTGATTTAACACTGCAGGCCTGAGTTAATAAAGTCTTCAGGGAATTGGACACTGTGCTGGTTTTAACCAGTCTTATTTGGAGGAGTAAAAGGGGACAATATATGTCTTTATACATTGGGACCTTGGTAATAAGTTGCAGTAGTCCATGTTTCTACTGTTAGCATTAATGTAGTTAGTTTTGCTATTATCAGAAGAGCAATTAACACCTGCAGATCTGATCAGAGATTCTATCAGAGAGGGGGAATTCCATTTCACACTGAAGTTCAGCTTAGACTTTTATTTCTGAAACAAAAACTGGGTACACACCATAGTTGTGGTGTTCTATTTCTAAATGTGACTTAACTCATGATAAAACTGCAATTACTCTAAATAATGCTTACTTGACAACTCAGTGGGAGTAAACATGCACTCAGTGTTAGGGATACTCTCAGGATACTCCCTGGGGTGATCCAGACAGATCTGCTCTCCAATCCTGTATTTGAGAGGTTTAGCAGCAACAACACTGCAGAAAACAGTTGTAACCTTGGAAAAAGACCGTGAATGAGTCATGGCTGTGAAAACTTTTAGGAAATATTGTCTCAGATCTGAAGTGACATTCACATATGAATGCTTCATATGCTTATGTGGAAATCCCTTGTGTGTCCATTCTGACAATTTCAGCAATAAAATGCTAATACAATTAACACAGTGATGAGTAAGAGGAAGACCTGGCAGTGGAAACTGGCTGGATACAAATACGCAACATGCAAATTCTCACTGTTGCTGGTGTTTTTTGGCAAGTACTATGTAATTGCTTTTAGACAACTCAAAAACTGAGAGCACATGTATCACTTACCACCACCACGTAGAAAGAAGTGTGGTGGAAAGTTGAGAGATTTTGTATTTGAGACTTCTCTTTGAGTATTTGAGACTTCTCCTTGAGTTCTGTCACTCTTTCTGTGTGGAGTTTTGTATTTCACTGGGGATTCCTGGCATGCTGTTCCTGATCAGGGTTGTGCTTTGATGCACAAGCTGTGGTTGGGGTCACCAGTTGCAGTCAGCCACTGTGCAGACAGGATTGGTCACCTGTGAAGGGCCCTTGTGGTTGCAGGTGAAATACTGAAGTCCTGTTTGAAGGAGTCAAGACAAACAAAATGATGGGGCTTGAGGGAAAAATGTCATGGGTCAAATTGAGGGGGAAATGTTTTAATTTTGTCTCTCAAATAAATGGAACTCCTCACAATTGCTGGTCACCCTCTCCAGTATTATTTACAGAAGTAATGTTGAGTGACCCCTTGCTACATATTGTGGGGTGTCATGGAGAAAAGAGATTTATCACCATCCATGGGCTGAAAAACTTGGATGCCCTAATGTGCCCAATCTTGTCATCATGTTCCCTGTAGTCCAGGAGACTAACAACTTTTTCTTTTCTAAGCTGAAACTTGCTTTATCACAGCTCAAATTTTGGTTTCATGTTGGGTTTTCCTTTTTGTTTGGTTTGTTTTGGGGGTTTTGTTTGTTTAAAAATAGTGAAGTCTGTTTAGAATAACTTTTCCAAATGGTTTGAAGGTAAATAGCGCCAATACTTCCTGATAAAATTGCACCCTCTCACTTTTTGGTCTCAGCTGAGACAGAAAACTGCCGAAAACCAAGGAGGAAACCTCAGAGATGTAAAACTATTTCCTCTTCCAGTGTGACAAATAATTACAGTGTGCTGATTGTCCAGCTAAACCCCTGAAGCTCTGGCCCCTGTGCCCTTGATAAGGTAATCCTACAGGCTGTATATAATGCCCTGGGCTAATACCAGTGTGGAGGTGTGGGGACTAAGCTGCTTAGGGCACACTCTGGCTTTTGTTCTGCGCCGGTGTCGCCTCCGGAGCAGCGGGCTGTGACAGCGCTGGGACTCTGCAGTGCTGATCTGCAGCAGTGCACAGCTCCCAGGGTCTGTGTGTGTGTGTGTTGGGGGGGTTGTTTTCTTTGCCTTTATACCCTGAACTTGTAGCCCAGCCCTCCCAAAAATACCCAAACACATTTTCACTGTGAATTGACACTGATTATTTCCTTTTGTATTTATTTTAGGAATTACTCTATTCTATTTTTCCCTTCAGTTTAGGTCTTCTATCTTCTAGAAATACCTTCTTGGTATTTTCTTCCCTGTATCATGGTCAAAAGAGTGTTGCCTAAATTCTATGCATCATACTCTTGAAAATGTCTGAATAGGCTTTTAATGTAGACAGGTTTGTTTCAGGAAAAAAAAAAAAACAAAAAAACAAAACAACCCTAAATGAAATGAAGCATTTAGTAGGACTTTTTGTGATGATTTAGAAGAGCTACTGGATATAAAAAATAAATAAAACATTGGCACAACAGAGTTTCTTAATATATTTGTGTGCTACTTATGTAATATTGCTGTGCAGAGTCACTATTTGACAGATCTCTAAAGAGGAAAAAAGATCCCCAAAACACTTCCCCAGCAAATTAAAAGAATTCACAAGAAAAAATAAAATATTGCTCCCATTGACCACTAGGTGATAGCCTTGCTCAATTTATTCATTTTATCAAGGTCATTTATATAAGGATTAAAAATGTTTCACACTGAAGCTTTTAAAGAATTGGATTCATGAAAAATAAATCTTTTCTTTCCTGAACATCAAACCCAACTTTACTGTTTTCCTGGTTTATAAATATTTATGAGTCATAACACAACCTTTTCCATTGCTATATTGGATTTATTTTGCTATGATGCCTCCCCAGCAAACATACAACACTGCACACTAAATGCACATATACTCATCTTATTAGTCTGCCTCAATGACACCAGCTCAGCTTGGACTGTTGGGTTTTGGTGTAGACTGAATTGTTGACATTTTAAATTTGATTTTTATCATTATTAGTCTTCATAACCAAGAAGTCTAAAATATTTTTCCTGATGTTGCTGACTTCATCTATTATTTAAAGGGCTATTTTTAAACAAAATAATTTTTATATATCAAGACACTGAGACACGCAAGTGTTTTGATTTTGTGGAAGGATTTTCTCAAATCAGGCTCGAAAAACCCAAAATATAACCTAGTTAATAATTGAAGCATTGAGTCTTCACAATGTTGAAATTCTTTCTGGAGAATTTATTAAGGCTTCTCAAGATGTGACCAGCAATAGCCTTTGTAGCTTTATTAAGTTAAGAAATATCCCACATTTATAATACTGAGGCAAAAGAAATAACTTGGAAGGATTTTTCTTAGATCCAGTAATATATTCATGTGTTTGGTACTATTTTATTAATTCTTACAATATTGTATCTCTATCTTCATATTTTGGAAGAGTAATAAAGACTTGGTGATGATTTCTTTTCTAGAGCAAGAAAAGGGTAAATACTTGTGAATGAATCCTTTGAGTTGCATTCAGTACAGCTTTAGTGTCTCTGTGTCTTTGCTTGGATGTGGTGACAGTCTGACATTGCAAAGTAGCTCTCCACATTGACTACCCTTACTTTCATGCCAGAAATCTCTAGCAAAGGTGAGTACAGAATAAACCAATTCTATGGAAATATTATGCATACCACTGTAGGGCTAGAAGTGAAAGCAGGGCTCCAGAGAACATGCTGAAATCCATATTCTATGAAAATGTGTCTTTGAAAATTTGCATTGTTCAGGTTTCATTTATTTGTAAATCATCTGCTGAATGCTCACACCAGGATCTTCTTAGCTTTGCCAGAACTCAGCTGACACTTTTGTAAAATCACTGTCACATTCTTTCCTGTGAAGCTCTGGGCATGCAGGGCACAGGAATTGGGTGGAATGTTTGGAAGGATTGTCATGATCCAGATGATCCATTACTGATACTTGCATCCCTGTTCCAGTCCTGACAGCAGTTACTTTTCCTTCTCCTACCAGTCTGCAGTGTGCTTTCCAAAAGACGACCAAATCTGCTCTTAAGTTAATTTTTACTGTTGCCTTGTGCTTGGAGTGCTCATGCCTGATGCATTGACAAATGGATGTTGGAATCGGGGAAAGCTGTCTTACCTGGCCTTGATGAAAATACAGAATACTTTGCCTTACTTTGGGGACCTGACTTCACTGAGACCATGATTCAAAAGACATTTAATCCTGTCTGCCTGTGGTCAATAATAAGTTTTCCTTACTCCTAATTATTTTTTCCTCCTAATTCTAAATTAGGAAGAAAGAAGAGTTATCATGGTTAAAAAAAAAAAAACAAAGCAAATCAAAACAAAACCCAAAACCAACCCTGAAACAAAACATCCTGTTAATTGTATTCTAGAGGTAAGTGTGTTTCAATGTGCAGTTCATTAAGTCATTTTCTTTAGGCATAGTCAGGTCCTTCTCTTCTGTCAAAAGCCCATTCCTTTTTTCAGGCATGGCCATCCCAAAGCAGAGCTGTATTTGTGACATTTGTCCCATCTGATCCTCCCCTGCCTTTGCTTCCATTGCCTCATTGTCCATAGAAGTTCACCCCACTTCAAAAAGAGAGCACAGAAGATTGATGGGACTTGGAGCTTCTGTGAGGAGGCAGCTGGAACTGGCTGTGTCCAGACATGGAACAAATTGTGAACAAGAGCTGATGAATTTGAATTAATTGTGAGGGTCAGAGAAGGACAACAAAGAGGAAACAAAGAGCACTGTCAACTTTTGTGTTTGAAGAATGTTAGCCTCATGTCAAAGCCATCTACAACCCCTCAATGTGTGCAGACTTCAGCCAGGAGTAGATAGGAGAAAGCAAAAGCAACAAAAAGTAAGGAAGAAGGCAAAATATTGCTGTGGCTCTTTGTGAAGACTCAGGAGAAGTGAACATGTGCAGCCCTGGATGGTGAGGTGCTCTGTGATGAGCAGCTGAAAGAATGCTCAGTGGCATCTGCAGTTATGATACATTCTCATGTACCACATTCCTTCAGAATAGAGCTCATTCAGATATAGGCTGATGACTGATCTCAAACTTGACCTTTCTCTCTCTCTTCTATTATTTTTTTTTTTTTTTAATATTTCCCTTCCATTTCCTACTGCTTACCTCAAACCCAGCAGGCACTGGAGAATATTGAGTAATACTGGGTCAGTAAAACTGAACCTTGGGCCAGTGCTGTGATTTCTCATCTTCAGCTGCCTGAAATTTCATTTTCTAGTATTACTGGATGGTTAACTTTACTAGGTTTTGTATTTGTGTCTGTAATAGGCATTTTGCTTTTAATGAGGGGGAGAGAAATACATGCTGCTGCTTACAGAGCAGGTTTGAGCTCAGATAGGGAGATACCAGGAGTTTTGCTGTCGTCCTTCCTAATTGCATTTTGTTGTACAATCATGAGAATGAATGAGCTTTTGGGATTTCCTATAGAAGTCATATTTCCACATGTTTTTCCTGGTCCCATGCTATTGTCAGCTGTACTTATTATTTTAGTTATTGGGAAGATAAAACTAATAAATTATATCCTAGTAGAGAAATGGGGCTCAAATCCAAGCCTAGTTTAGAATTCAACACGATTTTGACTGGAAGTGTTCCGTAGCCATGCAATAACTTTTTGTGTAATAAGGTTAAAAAATGTCCTAGAAATGACTGACTCAATGGCAGCAGTAAGTACAGAAAGGCAGCAGGCAGTAAGGATGGCATGGTGAATTAGTATTACTTATGATATTAAAATTGTTAGGGGTTAGGGGCCCGATATATGGGGAGACACTGGAAGAGCTGGGTCTCTTCTAAGGGAAGACTTTGGGGAGGATCCCATTGCTGTTTTCAGTTACTCAAAAGGATTTAATGGAGAAAGTGAAGACTCCTGGAGGGGTGTAGCAAAAGGACAGAGACCAGATATAAGCTAGAACAAGAGAAATTGCTCTTGAATGTGAGGGGAGAGGCCAGATCCCAAAGTGATGATAGTCAGCCACTGGAGCTAAGAAAAAAGGTTGGGGGATTCCCATCTACAGACATGTTCAGAACTCTGCTGGATATACAGTAATGTAGTCTTGCCTTGGCTTAAACTTGAGGTGGTGTCTAGAAGTCCTTGGAAATCTAAACCAGTCACACTCTACTGTCCTAGAAAGTGGGATTATCTTGGCTCTTGTACCTCCTGGCACAGTGAGAGTGCCCATAGCAATCTGCAGAATTCCAGCTTCCTGTCAGGCTGGGGAAAGGTGGATGTTCTGAAGGGCTCAGCAGAGCAGGATGTGCACAGGGCTTGCACTGCTCCTGTGAAATGCAGTGCCCTGAGAGCTTTCTGCTCTGCACAGGGTGACCAGCACAGTGGGCTTCTGCTCCACCTCACATCTGGAGAGTGGGGGACAGGCTGGCACCAAACCCCTCTGCAGGTGCTGTGCAACACCTTTGGAAGATGTGGGTGAGTTTCTGGGCTCAGCAGGAGCTGGCTGCAGGCTGGTGCAGGCAGTGGGGCAGTGCCGGGGTCCCCGTGGGGCTGCGTTCCCACTGCTGCTCCTCACACCTGCCCAACCACAGCCATCAGCAGTGCCAGCCCCACTTCTCTGCTGTGTGCCCAAGGGAAATGGGAAAGTGTTCATCTTCCTGCAGGGCTCGTCTGAGGGGCAGGAAATTTCTATGGATCCTGTGAGAAGTGAGGTGATATTTTGGAATTATTTAGGTAAGCCAGCTAGCTAGCTACACCTTCAGAAGAGATGGTATGGCTTTTAGTACTCATTTGTTAGAAAAAAATTAATGACTGTAGTTCTCCTTGTATCACAGTTTTCCTTTTGGTTTGTGCCATGCTTTATTTTCATGTGTATATCACTTTTAGTTTAGATTATAATTACAGTATGCGTGCAGCTATTAGAAATCTGAAGCTACCAAGTGTTTCAGATTTTCTCAATTCTCTGAGCACATTCCACCCCACTGAAGCTGCACAGAAGCTTTCCTGTCATTTTCAACTCTAATAGAAACAAAAGTAATTTCTCTGCTTCAACAGATTTAAATAATAATTTTACTGCTCTTGAATAAAATAATATATTTCTTTTAACTAGTGTGTCAAAAGAAGTAGTGATCTTTTGTGTTATCCACATCCACCCAAATGTCTGACATGTGTCCAAAAGAATCTTAAAGAACAAAAATGCTTTTTAGAGGCTAAATTTTTTTTTCAAAGAGAGAGTACTCTTTTAGGAAAAGACATACCACACTTAACCTAATCTTTTGAACTGCCATCCTTATCTTAATATTGCTTAAATCATGATGGTAATGTAGGATACTTGATTGAAGCATATATGTATTAGTTTCTGGAGGATTTGATATCTTCTCCTTCAATAATTCAAATTATTTGCCTTTATACTGGGACCATGAAAACAATTTTGAATTTACCAGTAAATTAGTGAAGTATAGACATTCTTATGTTTTTGGGAGAGTTTTTATCTGAAAATCGAGATGTGAATGATACATCAGGTAACAGCTCCTTTGTGATTTTTGTACTCTCAGTGCACTAAGGCTGCGTTTTCATAACTGATTCAGCTAGAGCTTTATATTTCTTAATTTGTGAAGATTTGTAAAAGCTACCAAAACTTTTTTATACCAAATGTTTGCAAATAAATAGAATATCATAAACCTTCCACAGCTTTTCCCTTTTCCCAGAATTGTCTAAAAAACCTACTCCTGCTGGTACCAGGTTGTAGGGGGATAGAATATAAGAAAATAAAGATAGTGTGGAAAGTAATCTCACCCCTAAGGAGTTGCAGCTGGGCCAATTATCAAAGATTAGGAACAGGCCTGACTTTAACAGGGC
>JAYDZK010000039.1:5655559-5667090 GCA_034509185.1 Euphonia xanthogaster | reverse complement strand
GTGAAAAAAAAAAAAACCCCCCCCTCCCCCCAAAAAAAAAAACAACAAACAAAAAAAAACAAAAAGAACTATTCCTTTCCATCATGTACTGGAGAATCCTCTGCAAAAGGTGACATACCCTACTCTTGTGATTGCTATATTCCATCTATGCATTTGTCCACAAGGCCATTGTAGTGGGATAGTAGTGGATTTAATCAAATTTGAAGATAGATAAATTATTAAATGTTTACAGTTTCTGCAAAAAATAGTATCATCTGATCAGGTCTTAAAATCTGACATCTTTCATTTTATGAATCAAGATTTGTCTGGATTTCTTCACATTTCAGTCTCCATGAGGGTGTTACAGAGCAGCCAGAAGAAATAGTCTCAAAGTCAGAAACTTTTCTTTGGCTTGTGAGGTCAGGGCTGGCTGCATAGCTCATTAATTTCCACTGATATTGACACTAGGTGCTGCACTGTAGGAACTGTCTAACTCTTGCCGTTGCCTGCAAGTGTAAAAGGATATTTTCAATATTTATATCCTGCCTACTAACATGGAACTCTACCTCTCAGAGGACAAGTTTGAGTCAGATGTTCAGATTGTCTCTGCTTATCTCCATTTGGAGCTGCAGGAGAGGATATAATTCATGTCCCTGTGATAGATGAGTGGAGATCCCTTCCTGCCCCAGCTCATGCCAAGGCCTTTTCCTCCCAGCCTGGCAGTCAGTTGTGTGGATGATCTTCTCCTTATTATAAGTGATGCCAAAGGAAAATCCTTCCCCTTGCAGCTGGGCAGAGCCAGGGGCAGTACCTGCTCCAGTGGTGCTCTTTTTGTCTCTTGGGGAGGGGTGCAACCAAGCTGTCACTCTCACAAAGGAAAAAAGGTGTCCTAAGTACCAGTCTGGCTTCTGGAGCTAAGGGATTCCTGACCCCAGCAGAGGGTGGAAAGTGGGTGTTCCCCTCCCCTGGCATGCTCTTTAATTGGTACCTTGTATCTGGGTGTTTAAACCTTGATCACATTTTTACCTTCTACCCCCAAAGTCCAGTCCCTGCTCCCGCTGGCAGAGCAGCCAGCACCTCCTGACCTTGCAGGGGGAATGCTTTCCTTGAGCCCTCTGCAATGTCCTCTTTCCTTCTTCTGACAGTGACTCCTGGCAGCCAAGAGCTGTAGCTTGTGTGCTTGATAAATGGTGGCTCTTACAGCAACATTTCCATTAAATCTTTTTTATTTTTGTAGTGGGCTAATTGTATCGGGTATTGGTGGCATGTATGACAAGCTATACCTGGGTAGTTTTTCCAAGCCATGCTATTTCTTAAAAATAACCCTGGTCTCTCCTTTCCCCAGTTAATTCAAGCAATTAAAATTGAATAATTTTGGGAAAAGCAGACCTGAGTTTGGGGTCTAAGCTTGTATTTTTCAAAAGGGAGTGGTTAATAGCTGATAAAAATATTTTCAGGAAAGAAAGTGGACACATTGGCCTCTTCTGTGCATTTTTCTATATTTAGAATAGAATTCTTTCAGGGAGAGAATTATTTATGTCATTCATTAGAAGCATACTTTCCAAGCTTTAGTTTACTTAAAAATAACAAAATTACTTGATAAATAATCACAATTTTTCATTGGGTTCGCTAATGTCAAAAAAGAAATGATTTCTCAATGCTCTATTTCCAGAGATAAAAAGGTTTATTATTGGAAAAATTGCTTACATTTATTTTGTTTATATTAAAAAAAAAAGCCTGCTTCAATTTTTATGAAAAATTAGCTCTCAGATGGAAGTGTATGGTGAAAAAAGGATGATTTGCCCTGCATCAATTTCTGTGTTTGTGTATCTGTGACACTTTTACAGTGATGAAAACCCACCCAAACCAGCTATCAATATGCCACCTCAATAATATTTCTGTGAAGGATTTCACGTATGTTTCACTTTGCTGTCAAGATATGTCCCAGGGTAAATTCGATGCAGTTCCATTTTTTGAGCAGAAGCTCTCACGGGTGGCCAGTGCCAGCCTGAAATCCCCACTCAGCCCAAAGGCTGCAGTGCCACTCACGTGGAGCAGCACAGTTCTGTTTGTGTCACCGTGTCCCCTTACCCCAGGGAGTGGCACTTAGCAGTCCAAGTGCTGGCACTCAGTTTGCCATGGAAAAGCAAAATCAACAGTTGTGGCCAGAGATGTAGGCCTGCTTTATTCCATGGAATGAAATCTTATTCTATTCTGCTTTTTTTTTTATTATTTTTTTTTTAATGCAGCAAGCTCTGTTGATTTTTTTTTTTCTTTTAATGCCCTTTTTCTTCCCAGAATATATGGCCTATATTAAAAGCAGGCAAGGATTTTCCTAGCTGGCCAGCCCTATACATTATTATTTCTAGTGATAAAATGCCAAAAGGATAAGGCAGCTTTACACACCTAATGACAGGGGGGTTGTCTCTTAAAACTGACATTATTGAACAACTTCACAAGGCTGGTGCTGATTTAAACCAGCTTATGTTCTCAACCACAATATTCAGCCTGTGGTGGTTAATCACAGACTTTGTAATGAAAAAGATGCTAAGAAAGATTTCTGAGTACTGGGGGGAAATAAAGTCAACACTAAAGTAATTGATGTATTTTCTCTGTGCAGGATTCAGTGCCAACTGTTTGAAAAACATGAATAGGGAAATAGCATGTAAAATAGTGTCCTTTTAATACATGTTCTGCACACCTGTCTAAAGCATTCCTCGCTCCTTTTCAGCACAAATTCCTACAGTATTTTACTTCTTCCTACTGCTGTTTCATCAGAAGGATAAGTTATTTTCACCTTTCTCAGCTTCAGTCTCAAATGCTATTAATATTATCAGCTAAGTAATGGCTCTAAATTCTGTCCTTTACTGGTGGAAATATGGATGCTTCAGATCACTGTAATTTATGGCCCCTCCTGGGAAGGAAATATTTCCCTCAAAGTGAGTAAGTAAATGAGAAATTGCTCATTCCCTTTCTCAGCACTTGTTGAAAAAACCTCAGCCTTGTTTTAATAACTAAATATGATACAGAGGAGGAGAGTCACCTGCAGTAGCTCTCCAGGTACCATAAATCATTTGTCAGAGATGTAACTAAGAGACATTTGAAAAGTCATGATTACAAAAGGCCTGTTTTAAGTGTAGAGGAAAAGAATCTGCAGTAATGTTCAGCTAGAAATAAAGCTGCCATTTTATTACTTCACGGAGCAGCACTGTAAAGATGCTTTGTCATGACACAGTTATCAACACTTTTGTCACATAGGGAGAAATAATTGGGGCATTAGTACTTGTGCTAAGTTCAAAGGATAGTTCTTCTACGTGTTGTACAGCTTTTATGGAAATTGTAAAATTCTTGAGTCTTATAAAAAGCTCTTGTTGGAGTGAAGACATCGAGGAGCTGATGACATAACCTTTTCTTGCCTCTATTATCCCATGATGATTAAAGTGGTGCCCCCTCTGGATAGCAGCTTGTTACACTGACCAGAAGGAGATTACCTTGTAGACAAAACTAATGGGTTACAGTGCTGCTCTTTAGGGGAAAAAACCCAAAAAGCCATTTTCTCTTAGGTTTATTTCTAGCACTAACCATCTCACTAGGTGCATGTGCTGAAGAACAAGCTCTGCCAGTGAAGCTGGTTTAGCCCTTTGTGCCAATGAATATTTTTGTAGCAGAGCTGCTTCTGCAAAATCAAAATCCAGACAAGAGAGGGCAGGCTGGCAGGTGGCTGTGTACAATTCCCACCTGTTCCAGGTGTGTTCCAGGGCTCTTCGTGTCCTGGGCTTTGCCCCAGAGCAGGGCTAGTGGGAGGAATGAGAGGAGCATGACTTCTTTGCTAATATATTTAAGTGTGTTTAAGACTGGGGATGCTACAACTTTGGATCATAAAAGCAGTGAAGATGAAATAAATGTCTTCAGGAAACGTTGCAAATTTCTGCTTATACCACCACCACCACAAGAGCACAGCAGTTCTAGCCTTTAAAACTCAGCTCATCCAAACCATCTCTGCCTTTTGCTGTTCCCATTTTCTTCGTTATACTGTTCAATCATCCAACCCATAGTCTTTCTTGCTCTGGGAATTTCAAATAATATGAAAAGAGAAATAAAACTGTAATCAGGATAAGTTTGAAGGAGGAAAAAAAAAAAGCAGAAAATTCTAGTTATGGAAGAGAACATGGTATCATGCAAGCACTCAAATCAAAGAAACAGTGAATCAAGAGATGCCTGTCTGAAGGCATGAGACAGGAATTTTGGTGATGTGTAATTTACACAAAGGCACAATTTATGTAATGCAATAGCTGAGAGCATGCAGTTGTGGGCTATCAGATGAATAATTGTGATTCCACAAATCATGTGTCAGGAGCTCTGGCTGGTGGATAGGAAGAAAACAGGCGACAGATGAATAGTCTGGTAAAGATAAAATTTTATTTATAAGCAGCATATGAACCAGGTTTTTTTTTTTTCCTGTATTTTTGACCACAAATTGATGTCTGCAAACTTTCTTTTAAGCTTTTTATTTATAGGGGAAAAACTCCTCTTAACAGGAGAAAACTGTAGCTGAGGTGAATTAAAAACACTTGTCATTTAATCCGAGTGTAAAGCGCAACAGTGAAATGTTTTTCTCCATCTTAAATTTTTCTGATGCTTGAACAGATGATATCTGTGGATCTGCAAGCTTCTTAAGCTAATGATTAAGTGATGTGTGTTGAGTGTGATTGTCAGTGCTCTGGAGGAAGTTGCTTTGTGTTTCCTGTTGGGTTGATTCAGGGCTGTAACTGCCTGGGATTGTAGGAAAACTCCAGAAATGATGGGTTTGCCCCAGCTGAGACCTCAGCAGCCTCCCAGAAGGGCTGTGTCCCTCTGATTGCCCAAGCTGGAATTCTCTGCTGAGCTCTCCCTGGTGCCTCTGGCTGTCCCAGAGGGCACTCAGGGCCCTGGATGTTCCTCAAGCCAAGTGTGGCTGAATTCTCTTCCATTCCCTTGGCACTGATGTAAATATCAGCTGAATCTGTGGGTAATTTAATTTATAGAGAGGAAATTCCAGCCCGAGTCTCAGTGTTAGATTTGTTGCTGATGTTTTGTTTTTCTTCTTTTAATTGTGTAGGAATGAGGGAAGGGGAAAGAAAAAGTTTTTCAGAGATCGTATGTTTTCTTATTTTTCTAGAGCTGTAAAGGTGGAGAGTGTAGAAAATAATACAGCAAATTTTTTTTCCCAACTTGTTTGACTCCTAATTTTCTACAGGTTTTTTTACCTACTTTTAATAAATTTTAAATTGCATTTTTTGGTTTCACTCATTCTTGTAAATGAAACATCAATGGGGAAACAATAAAGCAGGAGATGATTTTTTAAGTGGGTTCTACATTATATTTCTAATTCTGAAAACAGAAGACTGCTTGTCTAAGGAAGCTCTCTCTTAAGACACACTGCAAACATTTCCAGTTTGTATTACATCTACCTAATTCAACAGTATGAAAATGGCCCATCTATTTCAATAGCAACCAGAATTACAGGGTCAAAAGAGAAACAAATAATAATTTAAAACCTCTTACCCTGCAGCCCTGGCTGTAGGATGGCAGATCTCCACAGCAAAACATGGTCAGAGTCCTGTGGGAAGGTTGGTGGAAAGCTGCAGTACCAGAGAAGAAATCTGAGTTACACTTGGTTCTGGTTTGTTAGCTTTCCTCATTTTTGAGACAAGAAGGGAGGAGATGAGACTATAGGAGCAATAGGTATGATATAAGGTCCATGAAGGTGTAGTGATTTGAAAAGTCTGAGTGGCATTGACCCAAGTATAATCTTGCTAGTAGCTTTCTGGATAGGAAAAAAAAATAAATTGATTTTTCTTCTTTTTTTTTTTTTTTTAGCTGCTGCTGTATGATTTCTTAACTCTTGAGAGTTTTGCTTTTTCTGTATTGATCTCTAGTGATGCTTATCTCTGAGTCTGCATGCAGTCTATCCCAAATAGCCTTCTGCCCAACCCTTGAGTCCAGTGCAGGCTGCCTCCAGTTGACCTCAGTTAAACCTTCTTGCTTTGTCAACATCAAATGCTGCTGAGAGGAGCCAGCCCTGCCCTGGGGTCCTGATCCTGCCTGTTGTGTGCAAGGCCTTGCTGTCTGTGGAAACCTTTGCTTAGGATGAAGTCCAGACAGTGATGGTGCTTTGGATACAGGCTGGTATTCCTTTGCAAATGTCAGGAAGGAGTCAAGGCATGTTCTCTTTTGGTTTTTCTTCACCTTTGTAGAAGACTGCAGAGGTGTGGATTCTGATCTCATGGTATTGTGAGACAGGATGAGTCCTTCAGAGCATAATGCAACAATATCAGTATAAAAGCAGAATAAAAGTGATCAGAATCTGTTCCTCAAAACTCTAACTTTACAGGTGAAGTCCTTGACAGTTTTAAGATAAAAATATATTAACTGATTTATTTAGTATCTCTTTAAGGTCAGAATGTTTTTTTAATGTTTTTACTTGGAATGAAGGTCATAGCTCCCAATTAGTAATAAAATAAATTGGAGCTCCAGTAAATTGGAGCATACCAATATTTTTTAAAATATTTATGGTATTTCATATATTAAGCTTAAGGTTATTGGGTTGAGCTGTAGTTCTCTGAATGTAAAATTTGGGGGCAGGGGAGCAAGACAGACCAAAAGTACTTCTCCTTTCGTTATGCTCTATCTGAAATAAGTAGTATCTGACTCTCCAGCTTGTTAAGTCATCTGACATTCTCTAGCAGGTATGAGAAAATCAATGACAGAAGCAGTGTTGTGTAAATACATATGAGAGCATAAACAACCAACAAAAGATACTTCCCAGACTTCATGCTATGATGTTCTGTAAAAGTCACGTCAGGACACTGAGATGCAACAAAGTGCAATTGCATAATGATAAAATCCTTAGTACTTGCCCACTCAAGGTAGTAATGTCCATTACTCAAATTCTCTGTTTCTGTGCCAGCATTTCTTGACTCTACAGGAGGAGATAGGTACCTTTGCATTAGGAAAAGCAAATAACCTTAAACTCCTTCTTTATACCCTTCATTCAGATAAAGCAGAATTCACAGAAAAATAGCTATTTTAAGACGGGATTTTTAAAATACAGTAATGGATTTGAGAGGCATTTTCAAAAATAGAAACTTGATCAGAACTGCTGGCTTTGCTACAATTTTCTGTTTCCCTATTATTCATATAACAAAGAATTGCTCTGAAACAGCTTCTGTGCCCTTACTCAAGCCCCAGTCCTTCTAAGAGTGCTCACAGGGATTGCTGTAGATCCTCCTTCCAGACCTTTCTCGAGGGGGTACAGCTGTTCTTTGATGCTCACAGTGTGTGAAACAAGTGCAGGATTTGGGTTTACACTTAGGAACCAGGAAATTCTTTTGTTTTTCAACGTGGAAGCTCTGTGGATGCTGCTGATCTGTACAGCGACTGCAGATCTATGTGACTGAGAGCTGAAATGAGCTTCCTGAACTGTATGGAGAAAGAAGCTTTCCCAGAGTATTTTTAGTTCCTGCCTTTTTATGGCATAGAAAGAGACCTATTAATAAGTGCATCAGTCACTGTTACATGCACACAGGACAATATATATGTTAATAAAAGATAACAAAGCTGATTTCAGTTTCCATAGAGGTGAGCCTTCATAATGTCCTCTGATGATTTACCAATGGCATTTGATTAGCACTCAGAGATGGAATCATCTTTATGTAAACTTGGTGCTGCTGTAGGAAACTGCTCAGCTGCCCTTCTTGGAGATAAGACTAAAAATACATTTCCTTTAAGAGGCTGGACTTTGAATGTGAAAAAAGAGTACTTTTGGGTTTTTCACACTAAGTGCAGATGCTATTTGATGCTTTCAGAGAGAGTTCATGGTACCCTTTCTGCCCAAGATAGCATTACTGAGTGTGCCTCTATGGCATTGAAATGATTTGGAACAAATTATCTTCCTCTGTGGCAGTCAGCTGACTCCTGTGAAGTTGAACCAGTAGAACTGGGGTAATTTTGTTGACTTTAAGGCTTTCTCTGCTTCCAAACACCATCCATGCTCAAAATGCAGCCCCTTACCAGTGCAACTGCTGTTCTTTTGGATTGTTGGACACACACGATTGATTTTAATTTGTTTAAGAAGTTGTAAACAATTTCTTTATATGTGAGAGGGATGTGAGTAAACAGAGGATTAAAATTAAGTATTGCTTGCATATAAAACATAGATGTGAACTTTTAGAGAATTGATTTCATTAAGCATTTGTTATGCCCTAGGTGTTGAATTGCATGAATTCCTGCTGAAGGCTGTATAACACCACTGCTAAATGCATGATGAAGCACTATCTGTTCTCTTAGCATTCAGGGAATTAGCTTGAATGCTTCTGGATTATTCCAGCTTTAAAATTTCATTGTAACTGTAAGTCTGAATGAACTCTTACTTGCTCAAAAGTGTTAATAACTACTGATTTATTGCAACAGTGCTGGATAAAGGAGCTTAAGAAAGCATATAAATTAAATATAAATGAAAATGGGGTTTATGATAGTGTCAAACTGCATCAAGGTGTTTTTCATGAATGTTTGCTTTGAAATGTTTAATTTAGAAATGTTCTTTCAACAAATAAGCAAGTGGCAGTGTCAAAGAAGCACTTTCCCTTTCACAGTGCTAGTTGAACTACATATCTAGAGCATGAGCAAAGTGTAAAATCAATAAAGGAAGTTGATTGTTTTGTAATATCCCTCTATTTCCCCAGCAAGTCATAATAACTTGTTCTGACTTTTGCAGCACAGAGTGCATTCCTGCTGTTAAAAGTAAGAAAAGGTGTTCACACCATACTTTCCAAATGTGTAGTTGGAAAAATTGACCACTTGAAGGTCAATAGATTTCCTGCTTCTTTTTTATTTTTTGGGTTTTTTTTAATAGAACTTTATAAATCAGGAGTGAAAATAAATTTATTACTCTGCCTACATAACAGCAATATTTAAAAAATATATAGGAAAAAAGTTACCAAAATGTTTGACATATCTCATTTCCTCACATAAATTAAGCAAAAGGATCAACCCTAAGACAGCTGAGCAGGAAGAGCTTGTCTCATGATGTCCCAGGCTGAATTTGATTTATAGGTGTAGTTCTCTGGTAGAAAGCTCTTTGCAGATTTGCACATGTTAGTAGTGCTGTGCTTTGAGTGAGTGCAAATACACTGTGGGTACACCTGGAGTCTGAACCTGAGATCTCACTTATTACCTTCTATTTAAATGAGCAACACTCAGGAATATGATTTAGCATAAAGCTAAAACATAAACCACAGCCCTTTTGTAAAGAGCACTTCAGTTTTGGGCATTGTACCTGAAAAAAATAACAAAACAGTGTTTGGAGAAGGACAGGGAGACAATGAAGAATAATCATACACTGCAAACTCCATAAGAAACTCCTAAGAATAGAGGAACTGGCATTTTTGGGGTTAGAATAGTGGAAGCTAAGTAGACTTATTAAAATTCCTTAAATATGTAGTCAGCCACAGCCAAGAGAAATGAAGATGTATGCTGATATTATTTGGAAAAAGTGGAGAATGTATCCTGAATGAAAATTTGGTTTTTAAAAAATCCTTTTCTAACAGTAAGAGCTCTGAAGCATTGAAATATTACTTTGGGAAACTGAGGAAGTATCATTACATAGAAAGTCTCTTAAAGCACGTTATGCAAATTTCTTTGAGTCATAAGCTGCAATGAATGGATTAAATGGTCTAACACCCTTCCCACCTCACTTTTTCCCATAATCTGTGATTATTGTATCTTTATGCATAAGGATATGATATATGGGTAATCAGTCTTTTTGGAACCAATCACTGTCTTGTGGAAATCACCAGAAAGAAGCTCTAACCTACAAATGACTGGAATACATTTATGTCAGTCATGATTTTGAGCTTCTTGCATTATCCTCCAACAAAGTTAAGTGAATAATTTGGGCTGGTAAAAATGTTAATGGAAAATGTTTGCTCAACTCAAGAAGTAGGCACAATCCAAGGGAACATATCTGGCCAAAAATAACTGGGGAGTGCTTCTACAGTTTGCTTAGAAAAGTACATTAGATTTTGAAATCATTCTGTCATTATTGTGTGTAGGAGTATTTATTTATGCACTATTTTTTCCTGCACTGATTCATGCTTTTAATTTTATTGGGTTGAAAGTATGCCAAGTTTAACATTTTTGACTACCTTTGAGCCACTTAAAATGGAAATAATTTTTTCTCCTCCCTACTTCTTCAGTATGCTTCCTCTGCTCAAAATTGCAATATGAACCAGTGTAGGTCAAAAGTTTTGTTTACTGAGAGTTGAGCATTTTCACCATTGAATAAAAGAAGAAGAAAATGAGTTTATCTTACTTATAGGGGTGTTCTGCAGTGGGGAATCCAAATGCATTTTGATTCAATTCAGATTGCAATGAGACTAGAGAAATTAAAGGTCTAGTATTTGGTATAATGTTTTATAACTTAGCTGTGCCCCATATCAACCCTGCAATATCTGCTACATCTTCTCTTAAAAGAACAACTTTTAATCTTCATGCTGGAAGGAGATTTCACAATGAATCAGAAGCTTAGTAGAAGCTGAAGTCTGAAATTCTCCCAAAAGCAACTTTATGTGGATTTTAGAAATCACAGGCACATTTTAATGCAATGCTATTTCAAATTATTTTGGTCTCCCTGATGGAAATGTAGGATCCCCTAAATAATGAGCAAAATGTGGTGTGAAAAATTATGTGTTCTGGAAACATTAAGTGAAAGACAGAGATTTGCAGAGGGAATGAAGTATCCTGCCAGGATGCAAAATTATTTCAGGCCAAGAAAACGGAGTCCAAGCTGTTAGACATACTGTGGGTATCCTGTTTGGGCAAAGGAATGAAATGCTAGATTGGAACATTCTCTGAAGTGTTCGAACCCAGCTGGTATTATATTTCACTTTGTGGTTTCTAGCACAGTCACAACAACAAAAGTTTTCAGCTACAGTTGGCAACTTGCAGAATGCAATTCTCTTGAGGGTGGTGAAATTTGCCTTCAAAATCAAATTGTGAAAGGTCACGGAGCCAAACGTGTCAGTAGAGTCTGCCTGAAAGTGTCAGGTCTGGGAAAACGTGATGGGATCACTGCTCTTAACATGGCCATGCAAATGCTTTAGTGAGCTGCTAATTGCAGGTGAGGGGAGCAAAGTGTGATTGTTTCCCTTTCATTGGCCGGATTCTGCCTGACCTCGGCCGGGAAACTGAGCCTGCCCAGGACACAGGACCATCCTGTGGAGGACCAGCTCTGTGGAAGCCCAGGGCACCAGAGGCAATGTTTCTCTGTCTGCTCTGGGGTGTCCTGACCCCCAGGGGAGCGCTGACTCTGACCCTCATTCATGGAGAAACTTTCCTACACTTCAAGATTGACTGGAATCCACAAAAGTGTGAAATCGATTATAGAGAGCAGTGTAGCTGTGTCACTTGGTGAGAAATTCAGGTTTTGGGATTTTTAGTGTGTTGTGGATGGCAGCAAGATGGAGGGCACAGGGTGTCATCCTGGGTTTCTTCTTCATGCTTCTTCTTCCTCC
>JAYDZK010000039.1:5623599-5655459 GCA_034509185.1 Euphonia xanthogaster | reverse complement strand
CCTGGGTTTCTTCTTCATGCTTCTTCTTCCTCCTTCTCCATGGGTTTGGGGGCATTTTGTAATTGGGCAGAAAAGTCTGCACTGGGGGCTCTTTGGGATCAGCTATTGGGTTAAAGGGAAAATAATCCAGGTGTCAGCTCTTAATTGGATAGTTTAGTCTTTAAAGACCTTGGAACAAGAGGTTGTTGGCCATTTTGTGCCTTCTAATGAGAAGCTGCAGAACTCACAGTAGTGAGACTGTTTCACTGATAAGAAATAAACCTGAGTCTGAACAGGAACTGTTCTCTGGGCCTTCAATCCAGACCCAGAGAAACCCACAACTGGAGCCCCCACACAGCTCCTCCTGCTCAAACTTGCTGCATGAAAAAGCAATAGAGGGTATATAAAATCTGTGTGCAGCTGTGAGGCTTCTCTTTAAATGCCAATACTGTGTGTGTAAGAAATACTATGTCTAGCATTTGAAATAATAGGGATCATGTTTTAATTATTGGATTAGACTGAAGTAATCTCCGGTGTTGTGCAGCTTTGTGGTCATAAATTCTGGCAAAAATATTGTGCTGAGTGGTTGACTTGTTACTGCGTTTTAAAATGTTACAGGAGGGAGGAAAACCTATCAGCTCAAAAATCTTCACTTGTCAGAAAATAGTAAATTTCAATATAGTCGAATGTTTAAAACCTGGGAGACAAAGTTTGTTACATATGCAAAGATTTCATTTCAGTAGAATTAAAAACAGTTTTAAATTAAACTGAGATGGTGAGAAAAATTGCTTAATACAAATTCTTTTTAAAAACAAAACAGGATGTCAAGAATAGTTATCATAGCATGCACTCCATAAAACTATTACAAACTTGGTAGATCACAGGAAACTTCAGTATACATAACATTTTAGACTTTTCACTTACAGTTGTATGGTTGTATTTCATTAAAGACTGCTTTTTAAGGACAAGCAATATCAAATCATTGCTTCTTATCAATTCTCTAGACAATTTAATAACTTCTAAATCTCCAGCTAAAAGCATGTGACATGTACTGAATCTGAAAATGCAGACACTTTGGAGAGGCTCTACAGGAACTGTGAAATCATTACTATGTTGTGTCTGATGCCAAAACCTTAGAAAACTACTATATTCAGCACATATTTGTGCAGCCTGACATTGCTCTTAGCCATGGATGTATTGATTCAGGCTTTGGATGGACAATGAGTATGCCAGGAGAACTTGTGACTGGAAGAGTAAAAGGGTAACACCTCAGCTCCTGCACTAAAGCTGCTGAGACCCTGAGCACACAGAGGGCAAAGGAAACACAGCTGACAAATGTGCCTCAAACTCTGTTTAACAGCATCAGAAGATTTCCTGCCTTCCCTCCTCTGCCTGCTCCTGTGGCTATTGGTTGAAATTTCAAAGACCTAACACAATCTGACAAGGTGTGTGGCAAGGCAGTGGAAGTGCAAAGGAGCCTTACTTAGGGCATTGTGGTCTTCACACTGTAAATCCTTACAGCTGCACCCTATGGGATTCTGCAGCTTTACTGAGGCTGGGCAAATTTGATACCTAGTGGCACAAAACATATCCCTTGCTAAGGAAGCTTTCACCTGTGTGAACTGCAAAAGTCACACCCAAACAACTGAAATGTGTATAGAAGCTTTTGTATATGAGGACTAGAAAGCCTTTATGGACGTGGTCTGTCCCAGATTTCCCATCAGGAGGGGTATTGATACTGCCCCTCTGCTCTTGGAAAGCACTGAACGCTCTATGGCTACTTTCATTATTGAAAAAAGGTTTTCTCCAATTTCTTTCCTCCAAAGACATTTGGGTACTTTTGGTCAGGATCTGGATGTTTGGCACTCTGGAGAACTGTGTCCAGTTCTGGGACTCTCTCTGGGAGAGAGTCTGCAGGAGGGCCAGGGAGATGTTTAGGGGCTGGAGCGATTTTGCTCTGGAGCCAAGCTGAGAGCCAGGCTGGGGTGTTCAGCTTGGATAAAGAGAGGGCTCTGGGGAGACCTCACAGCCCCTTCCAGTGCTTAAAGAGGCTCCAAGAGAGCTGGAGAGGGGCTTTGGACAAGGATGACAAGAGGAGAATGGCTTCACACTCATAGAGGGCAGTGTTAGGTGGGACATCAGTAAGAATTTGTTCCCTGTGAGGGTGGGGAGGCCCTGGCACAGGTTGCCCAGACAAGCTGTGGCTGCCCTATCCCTGGAAGTGTCCAAGGCCAGTTTGGATGGGGCTTTGAACAATATGGGATAGTGGAAGGTGTCTCTGCCTGTAGTGGAGGTTTGGAATTAGATGAGTTTAAGGTTCATGTCAGCCCAAACCATTCTGTAATTCTATGTAACTGTTACAGAGCATACAATGCATTCCATGGTCCTAAATAGGAACCTACTGCTTAAGGAATGAGTGAAAGGAATAAAATGAAATGCTAGTGAAAGTGGGTAAGGGTGAAAAAACTGTATTTGAATAGCTATTTAAGACTTTAGGGTCCCATTTCTTATGAATTCAAATATTTGTTCTTTCAGCATCGAAAGAAAATTCGGGATGATCTTTGATAGATAACCAGGCTATGAGATGCAGGCTTAATGAGCTTTGTTATTCAGTACACTTGAAGTATCTGTTAACTCGTGTCTAAGCTGATTGTAACTGCATTAGAAGATTCCCTTCTGTGCTGAAATAGTTAGAGATGCATCTGCACTTCCTTTGATATGTACCAAAATGCATTTCCATTTGCACAGGAGCTCAGCACAGAAGTGCTCTGGTGCTATGGAAGGCAGCAGCAATAGCTGTTACTGAAACTTGATGCTTAAGGATTAATAACAAGCATCTAAACTGAAAGATCCCCCCCACCCCCCCCCGTGAAAAATTTGGCACATTGCTGTATGATTTCCCTTGTTTTTGCAGAAATAAAAAAATAATAATAATAAAAAAAGTTTATTTCAGTTTTCTGTAACTCTGGGGAAGTAATAATTTGCAAGAACCTGAACATACCCCATGCTTTTACTCTTTTTGCAGTGCTGTACTATGTCTACATGTAGACCATTGTTTTGCTAAACCACACCAGTTATTCAGACACATTTAATTTTGTTGTCTTAGAATGTATTTTTAAATTCATGTATTAATGACAAACTGATTATGCAAACATTTCATTTGCATAGACACGGTCAAGGGTGTAGTTTTAGCTACATTATTGGTTAGGTGTTATTACTCCTGATTCGAGGGTGAAAGAATGCTCAAAACACTTCTGCTGTCAACAAATTTCATTATGAATGTAAAATTAATTGCCCACAAGTTTTTTTCTCTCATAATATCTTTTGGTGTTAAATTTCTATGAACATTCACGCCAGTTGAAATATTTCTGTCAACAAAAGCAGAAGAGGCAAAACATTGCCAAAACAAGTTTGTTGCAGAATTAATCTTTGCAAACCTAGAGAAATTATTGGAACATTAATTTAAATCTGTTACAGCTAGTATTTAAAATATTGGTATTTCAAAGCTGTCTGTGTTAGCCATAGCATATTGTGCAGCTATTAGAAATTAGTAATTGGAGATATTGATGCTAAAAATTAACCAAAGCCTCCCTCTCATTTTAATAAAGTACTGTTTTGCTGTCATCTTGAGAGACCTCACTGCTGTCCAACACCTTTGCTGTGTAAATGGACAGTGGTGTGCATGGTTATTCAGTGGGCAGTGAATATCCAGGTACCAGAGGAGTTTGGCTTTGTCTGAAGCTGTAGCAGCAGGACTTTGCTGAAACCTGGTCATTGGGAGCAGCTTCCTGCACTCTGCCAGCGTGGCTTTGCTGGCACGGCCAAGGCTCAGTGACAGTCACTGTGTGTGACACTCAGTGCCTGGAGGTCACCCTGTGAGTGTCACACAGCCTGTGGCAGTCACTGTGTGTGTGACACTCAGTGCCTCAAGGTCACCCTGTGAGTGTCACACAGCTTGTGGCGATCACTCTGTGTGTGACACTCAGTGCCTGGTGGTCAGTCACCCTGTGTGTGACACTCAGTGCTTGGCAGTCACTCTGTGTGTGACACTCCGTGCCTGGCGGTCACTCTGTGTGTGACACTCCGTGCCTGGCGGTCACTCTGTGTGTGACACTCCGTGCCTGGTGGTCACTCTGTGTGTGACACTCCGTGCCTGGTGGTCACTCTGTGTGTGACACTCAGTGCCTGGTGGTCACTCTGTGACACACAGTGCCTGGTGGTCACTCTGTGACACACAGTGCCTGGTGGTCACTGCCAGGTGGCTCCTTCAGCCGTGTGGGGGCAGCTCCGGGCCGGGTCCTGCAGCCCAGAGCCTGCTGCCCCTGCAGGATGGGATGTGCTCTCAGCATGCACAGGGAGCAGCTCCCCTCGTATCTGAACCTCGCACTGCAATGGCAAGAGCACTCACATAAAATACAGGCTGAGAGAGAAAGTGTGTCTGCAGTTTGCAGTAATGTAGAGCTGTGGCAAGTAAAGCTGGCACTTCAGCAAAGGATAACTTTTTTTTTAAGGTAGTCTGTATTTTGCCTATTTCTTCTTAGAATCCCCAGGGGTGTAGTGTGCAGACCAATGGTAGGATGAAGGCATTGAAAATAAAAGTTCTGCAGTAATTTGCTTTCTCCCTGGGCTGACCTTGCTCACAATGCTGATGGCAGAGGTGAACTTCTGGCTCTTCTTACTGAGGCTCCCAGCTGAGGTGGCTTAAACAGTTGACAGGGCAAATGATTGAGGCCACAGTGTCAGAAAAATGATCGAGGAGGGTAGGACTTGCTCACTGTGTGAGGAGCAGCACAGCATTTCCCTGACAGAGGCACAGAAAGGGACCTAAGGCTGTCAGTGGTGTCACTTGGTTGACCTTGCTCGACCTGCAGTTTCCTTAAGATTGAGTTGTGCTGAATATGATTACATTTTTCTCCACTTGTTGTCCTACAGTGTCCACAGAGTGGCTGTACAGCATGCACAATCTTTGTGCAATAGTTACAGTGACACTGGGTAGCACACAGTGTCTCTGTATCTATTGGATCATAAATTGCCCTAGATTACTTTTTATCAAAAAAAGTCTTGTCCTCTGACACATCTTCTAATTAGACTAAAAATTTTGATCAACAGCATGTATTAAACATCCATTCCTCTTTAAGTTTCCCTCTGGGCACCTGCTGTAGTGCAGGTCACCTTTTACTACGCTTGTTTTTTTTTGTTTTTTTTTTTTTTAATACTACAGGTTGTTGATTAGGCTTGCTGAATAAGCAGTCAAGCTTGTCCTCCAGGGACCCCTACAGTAAATATGTTACTTTTTAAGTTCTGCATAAACTTTGCTCTGATTGCTGTTTTGAGGACTTGAAGTTCACTTTTCTGCAAATATCACTTGACTTGTGAGCCATAAGAAAATAATAAATGGATTTTGTCTAGTATATGTAACTCTAAGTAATGTGAATTTCACATATCCACTACAGTACAACATTTCAATCAATTCATGTAGTCCAAGCCTTGTGGAAGATCATGGAAATCTGGAATTTAAAGCAAGATATGTGGGGAAAGTACCACTAGTTTAGAGAAACTCTTCTGAGCAAAGCATCAGGTAAATTATTGGTTCTGATTTATTTGCTCAGCTGGAAAACCTTCCATCATGTTACTTTTTCAGCTCTACAAATCTAATAATTTGACTTTTAGGAATATCAACTTATCTTCCTCATTACATCATAGCACTTTTACAAAATCCCCTGCTTGTTATACCAAGTAATTGTTTCTATCAGCATTATCTTCTCCCTTCATATCCATCATCTCTGAGAACATATATTGCTTTGCCAGCTCTGTTTTACCCTGTCTGCATCATATTAATAATGGCACAGATGGAAAAGTTCTCTGAGGTCACTCAGTACAATCCATTTCCTGATGCAATGTTGGCCTTTTATATATTTTCCAATATATGTAGCCTGATGGTAAAAGAGTCAAGTGACTGGATTTTCACAATCTCATTCCAGCCTTAATGCAGTATATTTTTTCATCTATCTTCTTCCCCTTCTCCCTTCTTACATTTCTTGCAGTAGCTAAAAAGTGCTTCTTGACAGATAAGAAATTGCATAGGCTTATGAAAACTGTGGCACCGTGTCAAGCACATCATATTCTTAACAGCATTATTAATATGTTAACAGGTGGAAGCTTATTATTATTCAGTGCTTTAAGTGTAAAATATCTAATATTCTTTTCTTTTTTTTTATTCACCTTTGTAGTTTCCAGTTAATTTGATTAACAGCTTTGGCTGATACATCTTAAATTGCTTTGTTTCACAGAGACAAAATACTGTACTTTGAAATTCTTATGGTTTTGATTCAGCAGCAGCACTCCCTTTGGCTTTTAGTATGCACAAAATCTAATTTGAATGTGGTTTTTTTTTTCAGCAGTGTAAAATAACTCTTTAATCTTGATTGCCTAATAACACTGACAGAAAACAAGGAAATGAAAAAGGTAGGGAATGTCAAAGCAACTGAAGCATTTGCTTGCTCCAATTCTAAAAAGGAGCTTCCCCTATCTTGTCAGCAGGCATTGCATCAAAGTAAGAGATTTTAACAATTTACTGACTGATATGGCCACTTTTAGGCTTTTTACAGGCCAGATGTTTAGAGTGGCAAAAATTGCCAGAAGAGATGGAATAAAGCAGGAGGTAAACTGCTCTGTTCAGGCCAGCCTATGCATTTGCTCTCAATATCATCTCGCTCAATCTTCACCTCTGTTAGAGTGTTACACTGATTTTTCTACCCCAGCCACCTGCTTTACATTTAAAATATATAATGATTTAAAAATTATGATTTGTAATGCTCCAAACCTATGGGAGGAAAAGGTCACAGAAGACTCAGAGGTGATCTCTTCGAACATAAAGGAGGGAACAGATTTGTCAGCTTGATCCAGTGACCACCTCACTAGGTTTTATGTCCTCTGTGCTGAGCTGTTCCCCAGGCACTGCATTGTCACCAGGGCAGGGGTCTGCCCCAGCCCCACACTGCTCTGTTTGCTCAGGTGACACACCAAAAGTCTGACTGCTCTCTGCAATCATCTCCCACTGCAGGCACCAGCTCAAAGGCACCTCTGTGCTGTGTGTGCCAGCTCTGTATCCCCATTCTCTCTGTTTCTCATATGCGTTTGAGTTTTCCTTTTGAGTGTCCTGTGGAAGCTCTAATTCTTTAACAAAGAGTTGAAATAATATTTGTTAAAATACACTTTAGAAATTGAAGTATCCAAAGAGATGATAGCAAATCCCCAGGCATGTATATCTGTTTATAAGCAGTCTAATAATGTCAAAAGTGAAAGTAATTTGTAGTCTGGCAACAGTTGTTTCATGTGATATTGGCCAAATGACTTTATTTAAAATATTCTGGCTGGTTTTTCTCTCATTCTTCATTTAAATAAGATCCATGGGAGAAAAATTTTCTACTACACAGTGTTTGCAGAGAACCTTGTGGAACATGGCATTATTTTGTTGTCTTCTTGAATTTACATTACCTTTGCAAATATAAATTAAGGAGCCTATAGCTATTGCACACAGAATTCCCTACTAAAATTCCTGCTTAGCAAGATCTTCCTAAATGCACATCTCAAATACACTGCAGAATCCAGTATTGATCCCTCTCTCCCTACTTTGCACACGTACAGGGTACCCCTGAAAATGCAGACCAAGACAAGCCAGAGGTTTAGCCTTGATTCACAGTAGAAATTCTCCTCATGTTAGAAATTCTGCCTGATGGGAATGTAAATAAAAAATTGTTTTAGTAAGGCTTCTCTCAGAGGAAATTGGCACAATGAAATAATGTATTTTCAGTGTAAATGTGTTAACATGATTGGACTGATATCTCTTTATTTAGAAACTAGCAGAACCTCTATCTCTAGAATCAACTGTTTTACCAACGTAAGTGTTGTACCTACTGCAGACATGATGATAGCTATACTAGGTGACATTTTTAGGGCTTATTATAATTTGCAGAAGACACCTATTCAAACTATTTGAAATGTTAAGTATATGTTACAGTTCCATGAGCACTTAAAGGTAATATAATCCTGCCTCTGGAGGAAGCTTTTCTTTCCCTTCCATCCTTTTGAGCAGACTGTGAAATGAACCAGATGAGATGCTGCTGTGGCCTAAACTGGAATTGTCCCCTGCACCCAGGTTTAGTTTGAACTCCATCATTTCTCTGTGTGGGTCATTTCAGAATGGCTTGAAGACTTGCACAAGGGAGAGGGCAAAGAGGGGACGTCATGTGGAGTTGCTGAGCATGAAAGGGGCATCTTTTGAATCAGTAAAATTTCTGCCAGGTTAAACCACTTGCAATACTTCATATTACCTCTGTTATGCTCATAACATATGCCCCTCTGTTCAGGGGATGAAGTGGGACACAGGATTATATTTAGGAATCCTCCAGCTGTCTTGTTAATGCATCTCAAGTTGCATATTGGCCAAAAGTTTTTCATGATCTTTCAGTTGTTTGCATCTCTTTTTGCATATTTGTGAGTCATTGTCCTGTCACTCTTATTTATGTCACAAAGGCTTTATTACTGTTCTGCCAACAAGCAAAACAGGTGATTGTTATAAATTTTTTTAAAATGAACTCTGCATATTTTAATAGTTCATTGAGCACTACCATTAATTACACTTTTCACACTGTTTTTCAAGAAACAAGTTTTCTCTCAGGCTGGGTCTGCTTTACCGGCTTAATTTTTCTCTGAAGTTGTAGCACTGATTACATCATCTGAATTCCTCAAAAGAGCTGGCATCCTGGGCTTGCATGTTTGCCCTTCATTTGGTGGAAACACAAATTTCAACTTTGTTTTTATTCTTGTGGTTACTTTTCAGGGACAAAAAGACTTCCTGATAGTCCTTTTGTGTGGAAACACTAGCAGGACAATAAAATCAGTTGTTGATACTGAGATGCTATTTTATACCCTGTGGGAACGCTGTAACTACTGAAAATATCAGATTCTAAATTAAGATCCATTCAAATCTTGTGTCTTCTGATACTGAAGATAAATTCAGGGTGACTGAAGGAAGGAAGGGGACAATAATTATGCCATGTATACCACAGGTTGCACGTTTGACACATCAGACCACAACATGCTTATCTGGGCTCTGAGACATGGCCTTGCCTGTGTGTAACAGTGAGAGTGGCCCAACATGTTCAGAGGTGTGTCTGTGAAAAGGAAAAATGAGTACAAGGTTCTTTAATAAATAAAAGTCCAGGTGTTCTGTCTTCCATCGTGATAGCTGCTGCTTTGTGTTCTCCTTCAACAGTTTCTGTTCATCTTTTGCAATATTTCTGAAGGATGCTGTAATTATTGTGAGGTTGAAATATTTGGGTCTGAGTGTACTTTTGATGCATGGCTACATCTAAAATTATTGGTATCCAAGTGCATCGTTGCCTTAGGTTGCCTTAGCTATGATCAGCAATGAAAGGGGCTTCAATCTTAGTGAGGAGAGAGGGAGGGAATTCAAATTTATAAAGAAGACAAAGCCCCCTAATGTGCTTAGGGGATAGAGGAAAGGAGATTTGGAGGAATATCATGGGGATAGGTTTGGTAGCTGGGCTGCAGAGCCTTGGCATGGAGAGGGTTGCCATGGCTACTGGCATTCCACAAGCCAGGTGTTGGAATCAAGAAGGAAAATGTAGCTACTGCATTCAAAGTTATGACACTTGCTATGCTTCTACTCTTTCTTTTAAAGGTTGTTAACTGTCATTTTTCACCCAAAATTGGCTCTTTTGGTGAGGTTTTGTGTTTTAGATACTCCCGTACTGTCTGTGTGAATTCCTAATTTGACGTATCTGGCTTTTTGCTTTGGGTTTTTCTTGGAAGGATTAGAAGATGAGAGGAGAGTGAAAGAAGAGAGCAATTTTATTGCAGGGCTTATCCTTTTCTCTCCTGTGTTTTGTTTCTGAAACAGTATATGTGGTGATTGTTTTTATTTAAAAATTAAAAATCCCACTATTAATTCCAAATTATATGACACAGGCTTATATTTGGATATCCAACATACTGAATTAAATATTAATTATTTTTTGGAGCCAAATATTATAAATAAGTGATTTTTAAAGAATGTCTGACATCCCACTCTGTATCAATGCTCATCTAAATACTGGGTCAGCTTCTGATGGCTCTACCAGATAGCTTCAAGATTAATGTAATACCCTACATTGAGTATGACGCTGACTGAAAACCTTTCAAGCATTCCACATTGTGAAATAAGTAATTTCTTGCATTTACCCTGGAAGTGGCAGTTTTATTCACAAACAGAATCTTTCTAAAGTTCAGTGAAAGATGTATATAAAAACAATTGTGATTCTCGCAGTTGAAGCATGATCTGCAGTGGCCTTACACATGAATGCTTAGTGATTATTTGAGTGACATGCTTTATTTAAAGAACATAATGCCCTTTCTCAAATGCAATGTATTGAAATCCTTGCTCATAGTGAGAAAAAGAAAAGGGAAATAGTGTTCCAGTTAATAAGTGAAAATGTGACTGCTAAATGCAGCAAATGGAGCCAATGATTTGTTTTGTGTCAGTTCCATTTGGTTCTAATACAATTATTGTTGAAAACTATTTTCTTGATGAATATTGTGAAATATTTAGAAAAGAATGAAAAAAATTATTTTGAGAAAAAAAAAGTGCTCAAACATTAACATATGTATAACCTAGGTGTGACATATATGGGTGAATGAATTTCATTTACACATATGTAAATGAAAAGGTTTTATGTCTTTGTACAACATTTTAGAATCCAAGACAGTTAGAACAGTGCATGTATTCTACCTTTGTGCCTACTGTCCATTCCTGAAGTTAGATCATCTGTAGCAATGCTCCAGAGGCCTGGAAATACTCCTTATATTGTTATAAGTTCTGCTCTCCTCCAGTTATCATTGTTCAGGAAAATACCATGCAGATCACAGGAACTCTCAGGAATTTTTGCACAGTGCCTGAATATGGTAACTCTGCAGTCAAAAACTTTAACTCAGTAAATGCATGACAGACTTTGAGGTTTTGTGTGTGATGGCACCGAATATATGATAGTAATTATGATAGTAATTCTAATTTTTAATCCATGCTCAATGAATCCAAAAAGCCAGATTATTTCTAGGTACTTGTGGTGTTTTGGAATAAAAAAATCCCCAAGACACTGTAGAAATTATTCTATTATCTAGTCTTGTAATTGTGATTTCAACAACTTATAATGGGGTTTGTATATAATTTTCATTACAAAATTCCTTAGTACAATAAAGCAATAGACTGGTAGGTATAGTGAAAGTGCAGGTATTAAAAACTAAAAAGCCCAAACAAACCTGTAAGGCAGGATTTGGAGCTGTGCTGAGTTTTTTGTGTGTTTGTACATGCATAGCTAAAGAACTTAGGGTTCAGCTGAAATTTCTAACAGGGTCAGATCACTGCTTTATCTTCAGACCATAGTTGGTTTAAAATGCATCTCCTCTATTGTTTTCTCTTTGTGATGTCAAGAGAAAACAATGATCTCAGTAACATCAGCTAAGTAGTGCTTCTGCAATGGCACTGGAGTCCAGCAAAGGATTTACCCATGGCATTTGAGCAGCAGGAGCTGTGCAGGCTCCATCTCTTCAGAAAGCATGAGAGTCAAAGTCATTGCTCAGGCCAGTGAAAGATTAAATAATAACATTCATTTTCTTTATTAAATGTGTCTTTCTGTGCATGTTGGGTCTGAGATTTTTGTCAATATACCTGTATCCTGGGAAGTGTAGTAGCAATTGAACCTTAAATCCCTTGCAAGGCCCAGCATATGGTACAGTTTGTTTTTCCGCTACAAAGTCCTTGGTGGAAATAACAACAAAATAAAAATTGTTCCACATCAGAATTATCCTCATAAATACCTTGCTGGCTTTTGTCAGGTAATGCTTTCATCCTCTCTTATCTTTTTATTGATACTTTTATTGAAAAAATATCCTCCTTCTCTCTTAACCACACAAAACTGTAAAAATGACTCAAAACCCCCCTGTCCTGCTCAAGGGTTTTGTATTCCTCCTTTGTAATGTCTTGAAGTGCTAATCCAGCGTACAGAAATTCTTTTAGATTTATATTCCATTGATATTATGGGAGTGTGGCTGTCTACAGCAAGGTGGGAGAGGGTTCTGTGAGGAGAGGTGTGGATGCAGGAGGGAAGCTCTCACCCCTCCAGCCATCAGGACACAGTACAGGCTGCTCCCATCTCTTGTCTTCTCCTGCAAGTACCTAGAAGAGAGGGTCTCTTGCTGAAATACCTGTTTTGTAATCCTCAGTTCACCTTGCCCCTTGCATGTTACAGTTTTCTTGCTGATCCTCTTTCAGAGACTTCATTGTGCTGAAATTCTTTTGCTTCTTTCAATCCTGCATTGATTTCTTTATGTTGGTGAATTGATTTTGTGGATGTGTGGCTGTCTACAGCAAGATGGGAGAGGGCTGAATCAACTACAAGTAATGCATGAACCAACCTATAACTGAAGGATGGTTCCTAATTTTGGGAATCCTGTGTAATAGGGGCACCCATGATTGCCTGTGTTGTGTAAAATTAATTCTAAGTATATGAGCAGACAACAAGGTTAATTTTAGCTCAAGCCACGATGGCCAAAGAATGCATGAAACAAGCAATGTTAGATTATAACCAAACAGCATTGGTTCAATTAAAATAACAAGAACTTATTTTTCTTTGTCAAGTTAAATTGCATCTAGATATAAACTAGCTCACCAATACCAATGAGTTTGAGTTACAAATTTCACTTTAATGTACCTGTGAAAAATTTGTTTCTCTGATTTTGGCAAAACTGCCAGAATATATGTGACTTTACTCTCTTCACTTCTGAATCTTTTTAGTCAGCTTGTCACTTCTAGCCCATGCATCTTCTGTAGCCATGGCTTTGACAGGGTTGTGTCCTAGTGGTGCACACAAGTTTTCCCAAAAGTTTTTCTTGTTTGTAGCTGCAGTTCATCAGGCCTCTGTACAAGCATATAAACAGTATTTCATCTTATGTATTTTCAATTCTGTTTATGATTTCATGCAAATACTCAACTTGCCTAATTTGCTTCATGTGGTATGTTTTCAATAATTTAACAATTAGGATGTAAGTAGATTAATTTTAGCTTGTGAGATAGTAAGTAGAGTTCTAAGGACTGAGTGGGATCTCTGAAATCTTTCTTAATTAATCCTGCCTCCTCTGATATAGAGATTAAACAGATTGTTACCCAGTCATGCAGCATGTATTCTAGACAAAGTTAGAAAATTGTGTACAGTGATTAATTAATTAATTATGGGTTGGACAGCCAAGGCCTTACCTCATCTCAGTTAACTCTAGTGCACTGAAGTTAGATCTGTGCACAGCTTTAAGTAGTTAATTTGTGGTCAGGATTGAGACTGAGGGCTTTATGAAATTAGGCATCATTCAGATTCTGTGGTTATTAAAAGTATACAGCTGTAATAATTTCTGACATTCTATCAGTTTTGAAAAATTAAAAGAAATTTAATTGAGGAGATCTCTAGCCCCTCTCAAAATGTAAACATCCTTTTTTGGATCAAAGCAAGAGCTGCTTAGATGACAACCAGCCAAGATCTTCCAGCATGATATAACTAAATTATCAGTCTGTATAATCAATGCCCCATATCCTCTGCTAGAATCAAAATATAGCTAGGATTCAATTTAAAAACCTGTTCTTAATTTGCCATATCTTGCTGTTTGATACTTTTCTGTCCTTTTAAGGGACTGCTGAAGTGATTTACTATGGGTGCTTTTTTTCTTATCGAGGTTAGAGATTATGTTGGTGAAACCTGGAATTTATTATTCAAATTGTAATTTGTTGCTCACAGCAGATTAATCTTTCCCAGGTTATAGAAATACAAATCTGCTTTGCGCAGTGTAACAGCGAAATTGCCAACATCTGGTAAGGAGCTCTGAGGGAGTTATCTCCATTTTCCTCAGATCCTTATAGGGGTCTCTCCAATTCCTCTTCACTGACTTTCTTATTTATTGCTGTATCCTGCTTCAAGACTAGGGCAATATCATAATACATTTTAAATTGATTATATCCAAATGGTTTTGCCCTCTTTGAAAATGTGGTTTCTCTGTAGGTTCCTGAGTGTGCTGGAGAGAGCAGGCTATCTCACCTAGCTTTAAAATGAGCTTCTGTTCACACTTTATCCTGTGGTCCTCCTGTTTTCCAAGTGCTTACATGGAGGATAAAGAAATTTCTTACATTTGTCACAGAGGTTGAAAAGCTTTCAACAGAGTGGGTCTCATTCCTTATGAAAGCCTTTGGGATAAGTTCATTACAGCAATTCAGCATAAGATGGTACTGCAACACAAACAGCACATAAACAACGTGACTTGTGTTGGTCACACAAAATGCTGAAAGCAAGGGCTCCAGCCTGTGGCCTTGAAGAAGGTTTTAAGCTTTGGAACCTCCCCCAAGTCCATGTTTCATGAGCAGTCAGGTTTCCCTCTGTGTGTGCCCAGAGCAGCGTGGCTGCGCCGCTCTCCCTGCGCCAGTCACGGAGCCCCCAGCCCCGCTGTGTGGCTGCATTCCTCTTCACAGGGAAAAGCAAGGCACAACCTCCCACGGAAATTTTCTGGGAATTGCAGCGAGGAACCTCAGAGAAAGAAGAAACCATTCTTATCTCATTTGCTGCGACCGTGTTTGTGCCAAAGTAGAATGCAATGTGGAGATTGTTTACCCAGAGTGATGGGGTTTTGTTTCCTTGGCCTGTCAGGGCCAAGCGCGTGTCCAGACTGCTGGTCAGGAGACAGTCACAAGATTCTGTTCAGTGAGTTGAGTCCTCGTGCAGGTTCAGTTTAGTTGTAATATAATATAGAATAATATAGTATAATAAAGTAATTAATTAGCCTTCTGATATCAATAGAGTCCTCCTTGTAATGTCTCCCTTCTTTGGGGGATGCCCTGAATCCTGTACTGCTGTGCTGGGAAGGCTGCTCACAGTAGCAATGCTGAGCCTCATGTGTCCCCAGAGGAGCTCATTCTGGCTCTGGCTGAGCTCTGAGTTCCTTCAAAACCAGCTGAAAGATGCCTTGATTTCAGCTTGGGTTGGGATGCACCTCTGAGCATATTGGAGGATGTATGCATTTGCATCTGTTTTACAAGCTGCATGGATAATTATTTTTTATTTTTTTTCTTCTGGGAGTGTTTAACTCTTAGATGTAAATTATGGAAGAAAATAAAATCACATAATTTCAGTTCATCTTGCAAACCTGACTTTCTGTTAGGACTCTTGGTGATTAATAGTATGGAAAACTGATAATTGACATGTGGGCCACCAGCTGCTTTAGTCAAAGAAAGATCTGTGTGAAATAGTCAGGAGCCTTTGGTGAAACACACTGATGTATCTGGTACTCCTAGTAATAGATACAAGTGGTTTAATTATCAGAACGTTGCTTTTACGAGCAGTGTTTTCTTTCTTGAGTGATTTACATCTGAATCTACATGGATCCAGGCACTGAAGGATATTTTTGTTTTCTAAGGGAACTGTATGTTTGGCTCCAATACTCTCTCAGATATGAAAGGTGATGCTAGTGAACACAAGCAGTCATCTTCCAGACTATAAAATATTTCTCTTGGGTGTTATGATTCCCAGAAAATAACCTGCTGTAATCAGTGCAGGTGCCAAACATTGCCTGTGTGCTGTTTTCAGCCGTGTGGTGCAGCCAGTCCTGAGCACAATGAGATCTTCTCTGAGTGTCAGGCCTGTGTACAAGGACTGGACAGGTTTGCAGCTGTGGTGAATATGCAGAGGCAGAAGGCTCATCAGGGCATGCTTAGGTACCTGAATCTGGAGTTAGATGCTCTGTAACAAGTAAAACCTGCAAGAAAACCAAGATTTTGAGGGAGTTAGATTTTTTTAATAAGCTTATTAAGAGACACCTTATTTATGAATGTTTAGATTTTTTGCCATTGTGAGAGAGGCTCCATGTCATGTTTCCAGCCAAATTGTTGACTGATGATTTTTTTCCAAGAAATACTGGCTTACGAAGTGTGATGATTATGCACAGTAGGTATAAATGAATTATTTATCAAACATGTTTCTGTCTTCAGTGAAACTACTGTTGATCTGTTTTTCTAGGTGCTGTATTGTAATAGTCCTTTGCACACAAAGCTAGTCTTTACTTAAGTAAATGTTTATCTCTCACCATTTGTATGAAAAATGAAAGATTACAAACAGAATAGATCATGCTGTTTTGATAATGTGTTTCTATTTTTTAAAATAAAAAGCTCTATTTTTCAAAAAAAGTTCTAGAACCAAATAAATAAAATCAGGTGTGCAAACAGAGCTGTTAAAAAAAAAAATCTAAGAAATTGTCCAGGTGGGTAGGCAGCAGTTGCTTTTGGATCATCCAGATTACACTGAAGAATCCTGTTCATTTTTTGCCTTCTTCTGGATGGAAACCTTTCTGCCTCCCTTATTGGAACATTTTCATTCTTTATAAAAAATGACTAAGAAATACTGGATGCTGGGACTGTCATCCCAACTGATTTCCCTGCTCACTGGCTGTTAGCTGTTCAGAGGCACAAAGTGCTGTTGTCAGAAATTTTGAAAGGCTTCAGTTTGTCTTTGCTTGGAATGAAAGTAAATTTTTGCTGCCACATTAGTGATGAAATATTTTGAAGGCATCAAAAGAGTAGTTAGTGAGCAATCACACCATTTCATAAAGCTTACGTAGACAAATAATTCTTAGAGTACACCACTAAAGCAGTATTTTAATTCTGGAACAAGACATTAGAATTTCAGCATTTAGAGAATCATAGGATCACACTCATTGATGTTGGAAAAGACCTCTCAGATCATCAAGTCCAACCATTAATGCAGCACTGCCAGAATTGTCTGGTGTGTCAATCTCAGTGTTTTTATATGGAAGTAGTTCAAATAATGCCATAGGCACTGAAGGAGAGGACTGAAGGCAATAGAAGGCATTGGATAAATAGTGTTTCATGTGTAAGAATTTCCCTAGAATGGATAATTGAAAATGGGTTTCCTGTCCTCAAGTTAGCTCAGGCAAGGGGTTTGCTGTTGTTTGGCTGATGGTGCACACCTCTCCTGATGGATTTGTGCCAGGATCAGTTTGGTGTATTTCCTGGTAGATCAAGTGAGAATGAAGAGAAAGAGGTAGGAAGGACAATAAGTGAGTCTAGTTGTGAAACATCAAAAACACTCAAGCACATGATTCAAATTAACAGTCATGAAGAAATCACTCTTCACTCTACCTTGCATTTTCACTGAATTTTGGAGTCTAAAGAACAAAATATGGTTCTGTGGGGGTAAAAAGACAAAAACATGGGTTTAATTCCTTGGAATTTATGCATTCTAAGTGGATACTACTAAGTGGTATGTAACCAAGTAAGGTGCAATTTAATCCTCTAGAGATAGCAGAGACCAAGACTGAATTATGAATGTTAAGTCAAAGGAAAAAGGTTCCTAGTGAAGCTTTGATTTTAATGTAATCAATAAAATTAATCACGATCATAGGGGTTGCACAGATCTTCTAGGAATGAATGAATATAAACCTTTAGGTCTACAAAGAAGAATTTAAACCTATCAGTATTCTTTGAATAATTCTAAATTACAGAGACAAATGTGATCCTAGTGCTCTCAGCTCATGCACTTCCACACAGATGAGTGCCACTGGTGCTATTTGGAGGCACTGCTTGTGTTAAGGCAAGAAGAAAACTCTGCTTTTGAAGAGGAAAGGAGAGGGTGTTCCACCACCCCTGTCCCATCTGTCCCTGGGGAGCCTCAGGGACAGGAGCTCTCTTAGAAACCTGAGGTTGGGCAGGAGATTGATGCTGGGGGGTCAGAGCCCAGCACCCAAAGGCAGAAGACTCTCACATGTGGGCATGTGCTTTAACAAAAGGAATTAAAGCTAAACTTTGCCTTACAAACAAGTGAGTAGCTCAAAGGTCAGAACATAGTACTGGAGAACTGCTTATATTTCAATTCAAGGTGCCACCTGGTGCCTTAAAGGATAAAAGCTACCAGAGAAACATTTACAGCTACACTAATTGACCCCTGCTGCGATTTGTAGTTCTGCTAAACAGCAATGTGAAAAAAAACCCAACAAACAGAAACTCCCACATTCAAGAAAACTGTCACTTGCTAAACATACATGCAGGGATTGTTTAGCCAGGCTTTTTCACAAGCTGTCGGGCTGTAACAGGGAATTTAGAAAAGACAGATAACCCTTCTTCTGCAAAGTTAATTTTGACTATGAACTTTAATAAAACAATTTGCCTCCTGGGCATTTTCAGATTGTCCAAAATCTCTTTTCAGGTAAAGTACTTACTCGATATGCCCAGACACATGCAGTGATCTCTGAGATGGAATGAGTTAACTGCAGACAGGGACACAGTTTTTAAAGCACAGCATGATGTTACTTTCCTATACAACCACAGTAATAAAACCAGACATTATGGGAAGAGTATCTCTGTTGCTGTGAGTTGTAAAGAAAAATGTAAGGAGTTACTTCAGTGAGGGGAGAAAGGAAGCATCACATTGGATTGGGTGAGAAGGAGCAGTGTGATTCTGAGCCTATACATGTCATGCAAGGGGGAATGAGGTGCAATCAAGCGCTGTGATCTGTGAACCAGGCAGGACGAGGAATGAGCATGAAAGAGCTTTTTTTCCCTTGCAGCATGATGCTCCAGTTGTGATGTAAATGGTGATTTGTGAAGCTGCGGCAGGAAGTGACAAATGGTACCGCTGTGGTTGTCAAGGGCTTCGTTAGCACGTTCCTGTGTCAGCTGCAGGATGGGGATCAGAGTTCCCTGTTCTAATAGGGGAGACTTCCAAGAACTGCCAGCTGATTCCTGATAGCTGCAAGAAGACAATTAGACTAAAGAGAGGACATTGTCGGGAAGTTTAAAAAGTTGACATTATGCACTGGTAAAAAAATTCAAGAGAAACTCGCAGCCAGTTGAAATCTGAAACCAGCACCATGACTTGGAGAGAGCAAAACAGTCTTAGGTAGGCATTCAAAGAATAATGAAGTTTGTAGTATCCATAGGGAATAAAATAACATGAGGTGTCTGTATGTCAGCAACTCACCTGCAGTCCTTTCCTTAAAAGAATGTTGGATTTTGTCATCTTCTTCACATCAGGAAGCATTTTTCTCCATTGTAAAAATAATTAGCGTGAATCACATGCACATGGAACTACATCACAAGAGAATACACTGCAAGGGAAAATTAGCAAGGGTTTTTCCTTGGTAAAAATAAAACTTAACTGAAAAAAAAAAAAAGATTTATTGCCAAGAAAGTTTGCACATCCAGAAAAAGACAGCAGTCATGAGTATTTTAGAATGTTGCATAGCTAAACACTGGATGACTTCTGAGTCTGTGTGGGTTGAGGTGCTCTGGAATGAGGCTGCACCTTCTGCCCCCTCTGGGTGGGAATGTCTGAAGTACAGATGTGCACAGTGCCAGGTGTTGCTCTTGGAGGGAGGGAAGTGAGGACCCTGTCTGTTGCACACATGAAGTGTGAATGTAATTTGGAGTTGTTAGTGGTTATGGAAGAAGGCTTTGTGGTCGGTCTTTTGTCCCTGCACACCATTTCTGCAGTCTTTGTTAAAATGAAATTTCTTTCCCCTGTGTAGCTCTGTAAATGTGAAAACACCAAGAGAGTTCGAGTAATTTTCTAAACGAGTACAGGCTGAAATAAGAAGCTTTGCTTTTGCCAGACAGGGGCACCTAATAACATCGAAGAAACTGTTTTCACCAAGGGTCAAAAATGATAATGAACTTTTTCTCCCACTGTCTCTGGAAATATTATAACTTAACACAGATGCAAGGCCTGGACATCTTCCCAGAAAGGCTCAAGTAAAATTATTTATTGCCAATAAAAACAACATAGTGATATTTTCCTGCTGCTGTTAAATTTAGGATTGATGGGATGAAGAAAGTCAGGGCAATAGAAACTTCCTATGCCAAGATGCAAACTGAAGGAAGAGTTAATTCCAAACCAGACAGAATATTTAATGGTCTAAGAAAATGATTTAGCTATTATAATATGCAATAATCTGAAACAGGACAACTTAAATATTCACACTCAGGAGTGTGCTTTGAAAGGGAGACCACCACCTTTAAATGTAGCCTACATCCATTAAAGGATTTTCACACCACAGAGTGCATCTTAAAAGGAGAACTGGTTCTTTACTGGACTCAGTTCCAATAATGCAATGTATGGCAACAGTAATAAAATAAAAAAAAAAAAAAAACAAAAACAACAGAGGTTGGAACCATAAAAAAAACCAAAAAAAACCCTGTTTCATTCAACAGTACCATTTGTGTTGTGGATCTTTCTTTGCTTTTCTTAGGTTTTTACCCTTTTCTTATGTACTACTTCTAGTAGTACTTTCCTTTTCCCCAATGTAAAGGATTTCACCTTCACCTTTTCACTAAATGTAAAGGATTTCTCTTGATAGTAGAGAGCTCCTGCAATAGTTACACTGGAATGCTTGATGGTTTATTCAGCTTCACAGCTCTGAGGAAGGTAGGCACATATTGTAATTTTATCTTGCTGTGTCAATAGGTTGAGGAATATAAAATATTAATATATATTCTGAGAGGTTCTTCATTTTTTCTCATTATTTGATACACTTGTGCAAATGCCTACAAATGTCTGGGAATTGATATTCATTCCTGCACAGACATGCATTAAAATTTCTGAAATCAGTGGTTCCTTGTTGCAAGGAAATAAGCGCTTCTTATCACCTTTTGAGGGGCACACACAGAGATGTGTTTTCCTATTGTGATGTTTATTCTGAAACTGATGAATACTTGCAATTTACTATAAATATTTATGGAAAACAGAAAGAGTTCAAGGAATTAGAACAAAACAGAGCTTGCTTATATTTCCCACTTTTTTCCTCTACTCTTTGAGATTTGTTTTTGAAGTGTGTCAGTCTTTGAGATGTCCAGACAGAAGAACCTTTGTAAAACTGCCAGTCAGCTTAATGTCTGGAGTCACCAGATATCCAGCTTAGAGCCACAAAGTGTTCCTGACTCACAGTTTTGAGTGCACTACAGATGACAGCATCAGGCCTGACATGCACACTCATAAAGATGAAGTGGTATATGCTCCCAAAACAAATTCCTTATTACTCTTTCATTAGTGCAAGATACATTTTCTACTAGCTGGTTATCAGAAGAAATTTTCTCACTGAATTACATTAATTTTAGAACTGTAAGCATTTAACAATAGCTTTGAATGGACATTGCAAATTCATGTCATTTTCCCCTTTGGCTCATGTGAACAGCACAGTAAAACCTTCATGAGGTCGTGCTAGTTCTGCTTTGGGCTTTCCTTTCAAAAGGACTCAGTGGAGGAGCACCTCTGTGGCCACATTTTAGAGGATTTCTTATGCATAAGAGCAAAGCTAAAACTGACTTTTTCAGGAAAGCACAGATCCACTTAAACTCAATTCTGTTCTTTGCAGAAGCTCAGAGCACAATCTGGAGTCTTTGTTTCAGTTGCTCACGAGCTCTGCTGCTTTCAGCTAAGCCATTCCTCAAATCCAAATCCGCTGATATTCATCCCCCTCACCCTCTACCTTGTTTTCCAAAACCATGTTGGAAGTTTGTGATTCCTCCTTTAACTTAAACTTCCATTGTAGCAACACGTAAGATGAACTGAGGAAGCACATTCCTACCTGTTACACTGGTTTAACAGCTTGTCTTGCCTGAATTGCTATTGATTTTAAAGCAGGATAGGGGTTGCTATAGCAATCTTGGACTTGAACATTCAAAGGAGAATACCACAAAACCCATCGCTTTATAAATTCTGAAAACTTAAGTTCTTAGGCTAAAACTTTCAAATATATGTTTTAAATTGCATTTCTGGTGATGATTCTCTTCAGTTGCTAAGTTAATGAAGTTGTAAAATTAGGGAGTTGGGCATTTTGCGCATGTCTGACCCAAGATGCTTTCTCCCTGACCAGATTGCTCATAACAAAGAGAAAAAGGATCAATTTCATGCATGTAGTCTCAGGGCAAACTTGTCACTTGTGGAATAACAATCTGAAATGGGTGACAGTATTCACACCAGCTGCTTGACATCCAGGCAGGTGCAGGAGCCTTAGGAAATGTCAGATTTCCATCAGAGGCAGCTTCAGAGAGCGCAAGTGGCTCAGAAGCATTTAGGCACAGCCATCACCCCAGGCCATGGCTGACACCCCAGGCCACGTCAGCCCCCTGCTTGAAGCCATTGCTGAGCTGTCACTTTAATAAATGAGTAGCCACTTGGTTTTGATCAGCGTTGTCAGGGCTTATTTCAGAAGTGATTCCGATTCCATTGCACAGCCCAGCCAAAGTCAATTGGTACAATTTCAAGGTGAATTTATTCATTCTTTATAAAAGTTCTATGCACGCATATATCATGACAGTTGCATAAATTGAAATAAATAGACTTGGAGCTGCATAGTCTCCTGGTAATTGAAATAGTTTCCCCTCAGTGTATGTCTAGTAATAATGCTACCTTTATGAAGACTGGACTGTCTACAGATGGGAAAGGGTGGAATTATCATATTGATAACATATTTGGAAAATGGAATTGGGCCTAATATGGTGAAAAGGACAGCTGAAAGTTGCTCTTGCCTTTATGAAAGCATACCATCAAATGATTGTATAATTAATTCCTTCTTCCAGCTTTAACTTTTTCTTTGTTTTTAATGCAGATGTTAACTTTGACAGTGGAGAATCTGATTGGTAATACATGAGAAGTTGATTTCTCTAAAGCATGATGTATGAACAGCCTGTTTTCTACAGTTTAAGGATAGGAAAAAAACAAGTAGAAGAGGTCAAAACTGTAGTTTGGATTTTTTCTTGTTTGGTTGCTGTATTTATTGGTAGATCAGATTAGAATGAGTGTAGCAATATCAAATGTCCCTGAGCTTTAGTTGTCTCCTTAGTTTCATTAGGAAAAAAAAAAAAAAAACATAAACAAACAAAAAAAAACCTTTCAAATGTTGAAAATATTTTCCTTTATTCAGAAAAGAACTTGAGGTGAAAAAAGGGCATAAAAATGTTCTTGGTTTTCTACAGGGAGAAAAATGAATAGAAGTGAGGGAAACAGAAGGCACCAATTAGAAAGCAACAGTTCATTACTCAGGTGGCTTTTCAGAGCTGGCAAGTACATCAGCTATCAGAAGTGCAATTCTGCTGTGAATCTCTTCTCCAAGTGCTCTCAGCAGACGTTGCCAGGGCAATGGAGGTTTTAGAAACTTTTAAAGGAGTTCTTTCTGTTTTTAAATTATGCTTCTAAAACAAAGCCCCCCAAAAACCAGAGTAATTAACCCGACCATAAGAGATGAAGGCATTTGTTCTTTCCTCCTTGGTCTGCTGCAATGTCACCAAGAGCTGTAAGGGTGACAAGGGTGACCCCCCCTCTTTGGAATGGGGATCCCTTCCCCTGTGTCCTGGCAGGTGGTAATTTGCAGTGTCACCTTGCCTGCAGGGCTGGTTGGGGATTTCTCCTTGGCTCTCCTTTCCCAAGGCGGACAGAATGTGGGACTGGTCCAGGCTGCAGCTGCTGCTCCACAAGCTCTCTGTTCTGTGTCATTTGGGTCATTTGAATGCACAGTGGAGAAGACCCTCCTGACCCAGTGGGAGAGCATGGAAAAGGCATGGGAAGAGGAGGGGTCTGCAAGAGAGGCCTGGGGAAGGGAAAGGAAAAAGCCAATCCAACAGCATGGCAAAGGAGGCAGTGGAGTGAGTGGTACTTAGTAATGAGCATGTACTTAACTGAAGCAGGGAAGATAACAAAGTGTTCAGATGTATTTTGTTTTCTTCTTACTTTTCATTCTCACTCATCTTCATACAACCTTAATTACAATGTTAAGAATGAGCCCAGGAATGATTGAGTGATGAGGTAGAATTGTCAAGATGGGGAATTAAAAAAATGGAATTCCAAGTTTTCCACAGAAGTTAGGGTACAAAGAACTTATTGAAATGTCAGCTCCAAAAGTCCATTTGTTTTATTTCTTTTTGAATCATACCATTTGAAGGTGAAGAAAAAATTTCTGACCGAATAACCTTGCACAGTAGGTTTCGTTCTAGAGCAAAATAGTATATATCATTTCAGTATCCCCTTAAAAACTGAAGTTTTTATAGTGACATCAGCTCCTTAACTGGAACAAGCTGTGCTGTGCAATAGGAGAAAAATATGTTTGACTTTGGGAGATTCATCTTTTTCCCAAATTTTGATTAGTAGGTGGCAGGACAATATGGCATTGAACTGGATGCAAAGATAACTGAGATTTTTACCAGGGTAAAAGAAGAAGATGACAGTTGTAATCTCTTCAATCTCATAATTTACTTGAGTTTGGGGCAAGTCTGAAGTGACTGAAGTCTCTAGGCAAGGCTTACTCATTTGAAAAGCATTATACACAAATGTGAAATCTGCAAGTTTTACTCCATTCTTATCTATAACTTGTACAGCTCAGGGGAACTGATCTACTTTTGGAATGTAGAGGAAACATTATGGAGTAGCTGCAGTAAATGCACTGTAATTTATTTCTTATTTATATCACTTCTATACAGTGAGCTGTACTTACTAAATTGCCCAGCTCCCAAGGGGCCACAAGCAGCATCCGCGGCAAGCTCGGGTTCAGCACCTTCAGTAAGGCTGCTACATGAGAACTGTGCAACTAATGCATGGATCCAAAGGTTTGTGTTTGGATCCATTGGGTTAGTGTATCTTGGGAGTATCAATGAAATAGTTCACTGGTAATTCTTTCCAAGCTTGCATGAAGCCAAGGGCGTGCACAAAACTTCGATGCCAGGGAAATATTTTGCATCTCAAGTGTAAAAGGTGGTGGGTGAATGTTTTTTTGTTGGTTTTTTTTTTTTTTCCAAATTAAACAAGGCCTCATCTTGTGACAGTGTTTTGATTCTCTTCCTCTACTGACTAATTTTCTTGACTGCTGCAATTCCTAATAGTTAGGGAGCTACTTCTGAGCCCCCCAGGAATGTCTGTAAATATTTCTTTATAAAACTCTCTCAAACAAGGTCAGTTCTCACCACTGATTCATGTAATACTCTAATTTCATTCTCTTCATTGTAGCTAATCTGGATTTACTTGGGATCAAGTAAATCAGCCTTTATAAATGCCTTAGTATTTCACCAAAGATTAGACAGATCTTTCAGAAGTTTAATTTCCCTATTAAAAATGTAATCATTTTGATCCCCTGAAAAGTATCTTTGGAAGCAAGATGCATACAGGTTTAATGAAATTGAAAAAATTAAAAGAAAAAAAAATAAAAATTGAGAAATGCTTCAATAAATTGATTTTTTTTCCCCTAGTTCTCTCTACAAACCTCCCCAAACACTGAAAAAGCCTTAAAAGATTTTCATAAAGATATTTTGGAATTGGTGTATTTCATGTAGTAGCTCCTATGTTATGATTTGATGGTAAATTCATCTATTTGCCTGAGCACACCTCAAAAGTAATGATGTGATAAGCTCTGCTCCTTTGATTGCTGGATATGCTCAAGGCAGCTTTCTTGGGCTGGCAACACTGCAGAATGTGTGGGTTTGTGGTGTGGAAGTGGAATGAATTGTTAAAATAATACTGCACCCCAAGACTGTGTTTGAAAACCATTCTGATGCTTTCCTTCTCCTTAACTCCAGATCTGTTTGAAACCTTGTGGGAACTTTGCAAAATTGACTTTTGCAAAGTTTTATTATTTCTTTAATCAGCCATCAACAAGAATTAGAAAAACTTCATCTAGGCAATAGTGAGCAAAAATACAAGGAAGGTGCTTATTAGTAATACACAAAATCCAACAAATTTTATATAATAGCCTGAGCAATCAGATAAATTAATTTTTAAAGCTAGTTGAAGAGAAAAATTAAATAGATGCATTTATTCAACCATGACCTTTCTGAGTTTCGTGTCCACTGGAGTGTCAGTCCTGACACATTATTAAAAAGATGAGATTAAAATAGGAAGAAATTTAGCTAATGAAAGTGCAGGGAAAAATTCTGTAATGTAATTGCTTGTTACATTTCTCAGCCTTCTGTCTGCCTCCTGCTATGCTCTAGTAAACTGTATTTCAGGAAAGGCCATTATATAATAACTTTTTATATTGTAACAAGATTATGTTTTCCTGCATTGACATTCAAGCACAAACACTTATAATTAACTCTGGGAATATGCCTAATCTGTACTTTGTTATCAGTGATATAGCTGTTTTCAGAATGTGTACTGTACCATTGCCCTTTTTAGCTGTATCCTTGGCATGAATAAATGTAAATTCTGTAACAGCGTACAGACAACAAAGAAATCAAAAGAATGAGAAGACATGAAAGAGGATTTGCCAGAACTTTGGTTTAATAATTCAGAATTTATTATCAATTAATGTTTTCTGTGATAGCGTCCTTGTGAAAAGGTGATTATAAAAATAATGCCATTTACTGGTGCCATACACTACACTGTAGAAGGATGCCTTGATTTTTCTAGTTCTTGTTGACTGTAGTTGTGCTGCCTTACCAAGGGGTGAGTACTGGAGATCCTGCACATGGCCCCCTGTGCCTTGCCTACACTAAGAGACTGATTATTTGAGTAGTTTTCTCATCAGTGTGTTGCTGCCAAACCATGGTGCTTGTGAAACAAGCCACTTGTTGAAAAATTCAATGAGCTATCTGATACCTAAAGCTGTTGGTTTGGTTTGAAACTGACAGTGGGAAAATTAGGTTATAAACTCGTTATTTAAGTATGCTGCACTGCTGTCAGGACATGAGATTCTGGAGTCAGCTGGCCAGCCACAAGGCCAGGTGTGAGCCAGCTGATAATTGCCTGACAGCTCTTCAGGAATTTCTCACATTTTTTCTGTGTAGGTGGCATGGTTTCACTGAAGTACAGGTGATCCAGTTACTGACACTGGGCTTGTGTGTGGGACCAAAGGTGACTTGCAAAAATAAATGTTATGTGAAGTGGGACCCAGTTTCAAGGGAAAAAGCCTGCTTTTCTTTCCAGAGCTGTGAGTGGGTGATGTCCTTCTCCAAGCAAAATGTCCTTCCTTCAGCACATTGAGTGTTTGAAGCTTTTTCTCTAGTGCTAAAGGTCTCTGGCACTGCAGGCTTTAACATCATCATTATCCAACTTCTGGATTTCACAGATCTCCCAATCAAAACATTCCTGCATCAGGTGCTGCATGGATACTTTATAGGGACAACTAACTTGGCTGATGTTCTATAATTGTGCCTTTATAAGATGGACTTCTGTGGAGGGGGGACTTTTTTTCTAGGGGTTGTTTTTGTTGTTGATTTCTTTAGTTTTGAGTTTGGTTTGTTTTTTGTTTTTTAATTGATGAAAACCATTTGAAACTTGTTAAATGCATCCTGTTCTTATCAGCATGGAAGGAAGGAAGCAGTGGCATGGAAGGTACAGCGACAGCAGTTGATGCCCCAGCATCACTTATCTCATGGGACCATTGCTCAGGGATTGAATCCTGCTGTGGCAGCATCACAGCTTTTAAAGCAATGACTCAAGGGAAGGTGGTCCTGCTCTAAGGAAAAGTGTATTTTTAGTGGGAAGGAGGCCTAGGAGACAGGAGAACTGTTTGAGGGGGGAAAGCAGATGATTAAAGTTAGATGTTATTTTCATTATTTCTGGCACAAAGCAATGGGATGAAATAAATCTTCTATAAAGAGATAGCTGTTCTGAAACAGCTATATCCCTGAGTGTCTTTAAGGTGAAAGATTATTAGCCAACTGTTGAACTGTTGACACTTTCCACAGAAAAAAAATAAGAAAAATTTTGACTAGGTCAATATATGTTGCTTCCCCACCAAACACACCTTTCAGTAGCACAGGTGTGCCCTGTTTGTGAGGCAGGTAATCCTCCCATAGGTGAAATACTTTAGTGTTGCTATTGAACATCAAGGGTTCTATGGCCATGTGTCAGATCTGTGGTTTGTTTTTTTTTTTATATTGTGTCTTGCAATATTGTAATAATATATTGTTACAAGAATTTCACAGTACTTAGTCAAATTACAGCTAAATGAAATGAAAATGTAGTTGAGATTCACTGCAGGAGTAGTTTAGGCAGCGATTTTTACATTGACATGTAAATTTCTTTGATGGAATCTTACATTGCTGTAGAAACAATACTAAACTTTAGTTAGTTTTGGATTCTACGTCATTCACAAGAGAAAAAAATACTTTAAGGCTTGGTATGAATTAATTCTTTATGTCAAGAGCAAAATGGTGCATTTCTCTTTTTACAGGAAAAACAAATGACCATCAATTCCAGTACTGACTTCTGATTACAATTTGTCCTCTTTGTTTATTTCACAATTAGTGTACATAGATTAATAATTACAATTCCTGAACCTGATAATTTATGCATTAGTATTTAGCCCTTGTCATGTCTATAATTTTTGCAATTAATTGTTTTAATAATGGAAAGGTTAATTGCACTATTCATCAGAACTGCTTGCTGTGAAACGGCAGACAAATGAGAATCTTCAAAGATAAAGGGCAAGCTGAGTGCTCTGAGCTGTCATTCCAGCAAGGGGAACTCACTGAAATAGCCCTGCAGCTTCACTCCCTCGCTGAGACTGGGCATGTAAACTCATTCCATCCAGACAAAGGGAATTGTACCAAATCACAGGTCATTAACCAGCCCCAAACAAACAACACATTATTGGACAATCTGTGATGTTCTCTGTCTGCACTGTTGTGTGGCCATAGACCCACACTGCTCTCCAGCTTGCTCTGAGTGCTGGTGAGAACCCATGGAGAACATGTCTTCAGACTGCTCAGGGCTCCTATCAGGGCCTGAGTGCAGTTTATATCCTGATTAATCCTTTGTACAAGGCCAGATTGTGTTGCTTCCTGAACCTGTCAGCCAGGTGCTGCTCAGTCATTAGACCTGGGATAAAGTAAATGCATAATTAGGGTGTACATGTGGTTATACAGATACAAAGTATTTAATGACCCCTTATTCTCAAACAGGAAGCAAATATGCAGGTGTAGGTAACTGCAGGAATGACCACACTGGGATTTAAGTCCATTTTGATTGATTGAAATATCTGTAAAAGAATTGACTGATTAAGTGTTTGCCCTGCTGTACTGGTGCTAACTTTCCATCTTTTTATACCGATGTAGCAAAGTCAGGAATAATGTGTGCCTAAAGGAGAAAACAAGTTATAATTCTGGAGCCTTGCATTAAATATTTCTGGCTGAAATGCTGTTTATATAACAGCACACTGCTCATTATGTATAGAAATAAATTCCAATATATGTCCAGATGGGGCCTTTCTGGGCTTGACCAGCCTCTGCTGCTTGACCGAAAGGCGGCAGCTGCGGTGGGTTCACCTCAGAGACACCTCTGGCTGGTGGATGCTGCAGCTGGCCCTAGAGACGGTGCCCAGACACGCAGAGCTCGGGTTTTCCTCTGTTGCAGATGCTTTAAGGCGAGGTGAGAGAAAGGAGTGGATTCTGCCAGAGTTTGGAGCCAGAGTTTATTCAGATGGCAGGCTCCTGAATCCCATAAGAACTCCTAACAGCGTCCCGAAGCGCATGGTTGCTGGCTCTGTTACCCCCCGGGAGAGGGAAGGAGTAGGGATCCCACCAACCAGGTGCAGGGTGGGCAGGTCTCAGGTGCAAGGGACAACTGGGTGGCCCAATGGACCCCCCAGGCATGCAGGGCATCTTTTGAACTCTGCCAATCACTCGATGCCCCTCTGGAATGTCAGGATTGACAGGCAGCACCCAGCATGCATCAGGGTGGGGGAGAAGAAAGGTGATTGACACCTGGGAAAGGTCAGGGATACCTGAGACAAACTATGACATCACACTGCTACAATTATGCTTGCTTTTTTCCCTCTGATGCAGTATGCTTACAGATCATGTATCAGAAATTGAACTTCCTGATATTTATTAATACTTTTAAGTGATAAGCAAAAATTACATATTGGAAAACATAACTGCTTGTATATAGCTACTCATCTCCACCACAAATATGGATTACAAGCACCAAACAGAATGTTTAGTACTTTGGCTGTGCTGGTGCTGAAGGCATCAGTTAAATTAGAATCCTTTGATATGTTAATTATTTATTGTTGTAAATTATGCATCCTCTAAAATCAAAGAGACACATAACCTATAATTTATTATTCATTTAACATGAAAATTTGTCTTCATATAACAATTTCTCAGTGAGATATGGAGTTCTGATTTGAAATAAAACCTTTTAATGTGGGCTACAGTTAAAACATAAAAGAGGTTGAGGTTTTTCCGAACCTGTAAAATGTTCTCTAAGACAGTTCAACTCCTACAACTTCTTTACAAAGTTTCTAAGTTCACTGGGTGATAGATAGTTATGGATTCATTAGACATTGCCTAAAAGTGGCTGGGGTTTCACTTGTATATTTGTTGTTAAAAGATTGGTAAATGAAAGTGGATTTTGTTTGTGCAAGAACTCTGAAGAGCAGTTATATATGTTTTCATGCACAACAAGTTTTGCAAATTGTGATTAATTTTTACTTTGAGGAGGAAGCTGTGAAATTCTTGGACTGCATCTGACTCGCTCTTTGCATTTATTCAGTTTGAAAGTTTAGAAAAAAATTATTGGTTTTGAGCTCCGGACAAACCAAAATAACAGATCTGCACTGCATGATTAAAACCCAGGCATATTTGAATAGCAGTAAGAGAACCGTAAGCTTTCCCAAACCACCATGTCATGTCTTCAGTTTCCTCTTTGTGCACTTTGTTCATTCTGTGCCCGTTGGAGGAGAATGTAAAGTAAATGCTGTCTTGATTGCTAAGGTCTTGGAATTTCATTAAGCCTTTTCTGTTCCAGAAGAGAATAGAAGTGGGTAGGAGAGAGAAGATTTTGTTTCTGAGTGGGAAATGGTTATGCATATGCCACACTCATGTGCATAACTTGTTTTGAACACACTAAAGTCTCAGGGTCAGCAGAGAAAGAAAGAGTTCTTATTTCTTGTGGTTTGTCAGGGAGAAAAATGCTACATTGCAAAATATTTTAGCAGTCTGAATTTTAATTTGAATAAAGAATCATGAATGTAAGTGAACATAAGTGCAGTAGAACAAAGGTATGATTATGTTCTCTAAGTTTTTTAGAACAGTTGCTTTGATCTTCTTATGATATTAAATACCTGGGGAAATTTCAGTTTTCTTACTGCACTTACAGCTGGCATAGAGTATTTGTAATAAAATATTTGCAATTCCTCTGTATGGAAGCGTTTACATCTAATGCGAAATCTTCATAGTTTCTGTAAAAGAACTGATTTTGGGTAAGTTCCCAATTCAGCAAGTATGTGACACCCTCGTTTGATCAGGCCACCAGACCTTTCTTTCTTTGAGTTATGACAAAGGTTATTGTGTAACCAAGAGTGGAAGACAAGTTTTAAATTGACTATGGGCAACTCATGTGATCTGATTAGATTTAAATGAAATGGGGATGAAGAGTGTGAGATGAAGGAAAAGTTCCCAGACTATATCTAAGCATTTAAATTTATTTTTGTGCCACTCTTCTTGGCAAAAACAGTGGATAAAAACATCAGCATTTTTGATTATCTACTGAAGACTCTTTCCATGGCTGAGGAGCTCCCTTATTTTATGTTCAGCATGCAAGACTCACATACACATTTTTATATAAAAAAGAAGGCAATTTTTGTTAACGACATCCACTGACAATGCGAAGCATGGCCACAGCCAGGTTAAGAAAAAAAGAAACATAAGATCATAACAGCTTAGTTTTGTGGGCACACAGTTTGTGGTGATTGGGAGTGGGGCTGCAGCCCAGCCTCATCCCTGATGGGCTACAGCTGTGTTGTTCAGGTGAATAATATTGAGGATAACGAGCCATGGAGTGCCCAGGG